>JAULKO010108050.1:0-157590 GCA_032356045.1 Mediaster aequalis | reverse complement strand
GCTCTCATCGTTTACGGTGTGGACTACCAGGGTATCTAATCCTGTTTGCTCCCCACACTTTCGCGCCTCAGCGTCAGGTTCGGGCCAGCGAGCCGCCTTCGCCGCTGGTGTTCCTCCGAATATCTACGAATTTCACCTCTACACTCGGAATTCCGCTCGCCTCTCCCGACCTCCAGGTCGGCAGTTTTGAAGGCAGTTCCGAGGTTGGGCCTCGGGATTTCACCTCCAACTTGCCGTTCCGCCTACGCGCGCTTTACGCCCAGTAATTCCGAACAACGCTAGCCCCCTTCGTATTACCGCGGCTGCTGGCACGAAGTTAGCCGGGGCTTCTTCTCCGGGTACCGTCATTATCTTCCCCGGTGAAAGGATTTTACAACCCTAAGGCCGTCATCATCCACGCGGCATGGCTGGATCAGGCTTTCGCCCATTGTCCAAGATTCCCCACTGCTGCCTCCCGTAGGAGTCTGGGCCGTGTCTCAGTCCCAGTGTGGCTGGTCGCCCTCTCAGACCAGCTATGGATCGTCGGCTTGGTAGGCCTTTACCCTACCAACTACCTAATCCACCGCGGGCCGGTCCATCGGCAATAAATCTTTCCCCTTTCGGGCGTATACGGTATTACTCCCGGTTTCCCGGGGCTATTCCGTACCGATGGATACGTTCCCACGTGTTACTCACCCGTCTGCCACTCCCCCTGGGCCCGAAAGCTTTCAGGGTCGTTCGACTTGCATGTGTTAAGCCTGCCGCCAGCGTTCGTTCTGAGCCAGAATCAAACTCTCATGTTGAGTTGTCGTCTGACGTGTCCCCATGCCATCCGGGCTTGTAGGCCCATCCGACCAAGGACCGACGGAGTCAACGCCTTGGAACTTTCGTATATCAAGGTATCGGTCCGCCATATCGAGCGTCCATTGACGGGTTGCCGGTTTCGCCTCTCTTGTGAAGAAGCTAACCCGACATATCAATGTGTCTTCATAAAGAAGAAAAACGCTCGACGGTTACATCGTCGACACTTTTGCCCCAACGCGCGTAACGCGCATTGGGAGCGACAAAGACTCCGCCGCCAGCGTCTCTCTTCCCGATCCTGCAATGTCAAACAGCACACGCGACACAGAAAAAAGGCCAAAAAAATACCACTTAGCCAGACGCTCATAACAGTCACGGAACGTCGAGCAGTTGGCACAGAGGCTAATTATTCTGTATCGGCTCCGGAAGGTAATCCTGCTCCGGGTCGGCGTCAACCCCTCAGTGCGGTGCCCGTGCCGGAGTATCGAGGCGAGCGGTGTGCAGGCGTGGCAAGGTTGAGGGAGACCGTTTGTGGTCTTGCGGGCGAGCAAGATTGCGTCTCCTCTGCCCAGTCGCCTGGCCGTATATAGCGGCGGATTCCTAATCCGCAGGTCGTTCAATTCCTCTCGGGGACGCCACTCGCTTTATACCGCTCACGGTGATCTTCGTCGCAGCACCAACCCGTCCAATCATTGATTTCCTTGGCACACGAGGTTACTGTGGGTATTCAAGTACTTAGCTACCACAAGTGCCAGTGTTCGGATTTGGAAAAAACAATGAGCAAGTACGACGGATTGAGTGATTATCTCAGTAATCAGACTCTTTCGACTCGCAGAATGACGTTTTGTGAAGTGGAAAAGGTGATTGGTGCCTCCTTGCCCAAAAGCGCATACAAATACCGACAATGGTGGAGCAACGACCAAACGTCTCCAAGCAGGCAATCGAGTGCTTGGCTTTCGGTCGGATGGGAGATCGAGGCAGTTGACTTCGCCGGAGAGAAACTGACTTTCAGGCGGATATGACAAGCGCTCTCCAGATAGCACCTCTCCAGATAGCACCTTCGCCAAACCTTACCCTTACCTGATACACGAAACCTCGTCGATCTCTACATCTCGGTTGGCAAGCCAGAGCCGCTCTGGTCGGTGCCTAGCTGAGGGCAAATCTCCGTCGCAGCGCGAGCAGGAGCAGAAACAGGAAAATCACCGATAGAGCGGATTGAATTATCCACAGCAAGGAAACCAACACCGCCCAGCCGCCCGAATGGTGAAGAAGGCCATGAACGAAAGCGTTGTCCGCGGAAGTTGTGAAAAACACCGCAAACGGTCGGAACACATTCATCAGGGACAAAATGGCCGCATCCATCCACTTCGGCGATGGGCACAAACCATAACCGATACCCCAATACAGCGGGATTGCCACAAGAGTAACCCAAACCAGCCTAAAGAGCGGTCGGGATAGGCTCAGGCCGTAGTCACTGAATGTCCTGTACCCCCACGAAAAGAACTTGATCGCGCGAGACGTTTTTGCCTGCGCGCACTGCGCCCGTATCTCCAATTTGCGGAAGTGTTGCGCCCGGAGCATATGGCCCTCTTGTTCCAGGGCGCGTTTGAGTCGCGCCGCTCCGTTCTCAAGGGCATAAAGCGCCTTCTCGCGTTCCTTGCGCGCGCCTTGCGCCTCTTGCGCCTCTTGCGCCCATTTGAGCGCCAAATCATGTTCGGCGGCCTCGTTATCGCTTTCGGGTGAGAGCGTTATGGCCTTTCCGATGACGGCCCCCGAGAAAGCCGAAACATGACAGTGACGGACTCCGTTCCAATTGAGCAGACCAGCGAAATGCACCCCGTAAAAAGCCGCCTGCCACCAGCTTTCACATCCTATATTCTCTGTGTCCTTATGGGTCCATTTTGCTTGGTGAAATATGGCGTCGGCTCGAAACCGGGCGTTTTCAAACTTTGTGGATCCGCTGAATCGTACGTGCCTGAAATCAGCATCGCGACCAAATGTGGCCTCTGAGAAGCCTGCCTTACCGCCGAATGCGGCCTCTGAGAACCTCGCTTTGTCCTCGAATTCGGCCCCAGTAAATGCCGCCTCGCCGTCGAATGTAGCCCATGGGAAATGCGCCTCGCCGACGAATGTGGTCTGCGAGAAATTCGCCTCGCCAACGAATGTGGCCTTACGGAAATTCGCCTCGCCATCGAATTTGGCCTCTGAGAAACCCGCCTCACCGTAGAATGTAGCCCATAGGAAATTCGCCTCGCCAACGAATTTGGCCTCGTAGAAATCCGCTTTATCCTTGAATCTGGCCTCTAAGAAATTCGCCTTGCCGTCGAATTCGGTCTTTTCGAAATCCGCCAAGCCACCGAATGTGGCCTTAAAGAAATTCGCCTCGCCGCCGAATTTGACCCCGTGGAAAATGGCTGGGCCACCGAATTTGGCATCAAAGAAATACGCCAAGCCACCGAATGTGGCCCCTGAGAAGTACACCTTGCCGTCGAATTTGGTACTAGAGAAACTCGCCAAGCCGCCGAATGTGGCCTCATGGAAATTCGCCTCGCCGCCGAATTCGGCCCCAGTAAATGCCGCCTCGCCGCCGAATTTGGCACTAGTGAAATCCGCCTCACCTTCGAATTCGGCACGCCAGAAATTCGCCTCGCCAACGAATTTGGCACTAGTGAAATTCGCCTTACCGCCGAATGTGGCCCCTGAGAAGTACGCCAGGCCACCGAATTTGGCCCCTGAGAAGTACGCCAGACCACCGAATTTGGCACCGTGGAAATTCGCCTCGCCAACAAATTGTGCACGGTCGAAATTCGCCTCACCGTCGAATTTGGCACCGTGGAAATTCGCCTCGCCAAAGAAAGCCCAATTAAAGCATATAGGAGGGATTTCCCGCTTCTCACGAGACCATGGCAACCCTTTGGGAAACACGCCGCCGTCGAACCGGGCACTTATATCTACGCTATCTCCACTCGGGACATCCTTCGCCACTCGATCAGCCAGTCTTTGCGCGCATACCATGCGAGCCACCACTTCCTGCTCAAGCAAATCGGTCATCGGGGCTGGCTCGGTGCCCGAATCCGGAGAACGATGAAAGATATGGACGATCTTCCCGTCTGCCCCGGTCACCAGATAGCCCTCGGCCATCAATTCCTCGTCGGAGCGCAATCGACCGGACTTGGGGTCGGCTCGCCAATAGTCCTGCAAAGTGGCTTTGCGAACCTCTTTCCAAGCTGCATCTGGCGGTGACGGATCAATGCCGTAAGGGACAGGCTCATCTTCGCTGCTAATCAGAACAGCATATTCGTGATTGCTCTCGGCCACCCAAACCCGCCACCCATGCCATGGCTTTTTATTCAGCCCTTCCCACGAGTAGTCCTGATGCTCGCGGTCATTCCACCAATTATCGATGGTGTTTTCCGGTTCGGAAGTGTCGGGGGTATCGGGGTTGTCGGTCATGTATCTTTGGTGCCGGTCATGCTTGCCAGATCGGGCAATGCGCCCAGATCGCTCAATATGGCCTCGGGCGCGAGATCCGGATATTCGTCAGGCATCCCGGTCCGGTTCAGCCACACCGACCTGATTCCACACGCTACCGCTCCGGCAATATCCCAACGGTTCGACGACACGAACAAGAACGACTCCTCACCCAGACTGTCCGGAATCAGAGCATAAGTACCAGGATGCGTCTTGTATGCACTCACCGGCTCGACCGTTATCACCTCGTCGATCAGCGCCGACAGGCCAGCAGACTCCACCGCAGAATCGATCATCGCTACCGAGCCGTTCGTAAAAATCGCCCGCCGTACGCCTCGCCGACCAAGAACCTCCAACGCCCCCCGAACATCCCCATACACGCCCAAACGCTCATACGCCGCCATCGCCGCAGCCGCCATATCCGCGTCGTCGATGCCCAACATAGCCATCGCAACACGCAAGGCGTCCCCGGTCAGGGCGCGGAAGTCGCGATACCTCCCCGACAACGTCCGAACCCACATGTATTCGAGCTGTTTTTGCCGCCAAATCTGCGATAGCGCATCCAAAGACGCCGCTCTCTCACCATGATCCGCTCCCTCGCACGCTCCCGCCAGCGCCGAGTGAACATCGAACAAGGTTCCATAGGCGTCGAACACAACCGCGCCGGACATCTACCGCTCTCCCGCCACCAGCCAAACCAAAACAACGCCGCAGCCATCAACCCAGCCTGCCGAACGCACGTAACTCCGTTCGAGACAAAATAGGCCACCGAGACAAGATAGGCCATCAAGATGAAATGGCGTCCCCGAGAGGATTCGAACCTCTGACCCCGGGATTAGGAATCCCGTGCTCTATCCTGCTGAGCTACGGGGACTTCTGGCTTGCTGAGCTACGGGAACCTCTGGCTCGCTGAACTGCGGGGACTTCTGGCTCGCTGAACTACAGCGACTTCCAGACTCACCCGCAAGCGATACACCGCCACACCGCCGACGCAAAATCAATACGCGCCAACCCTACCCCGAAAATACCGCATATATGAGAAACTCACGCCGCCCGAGTCTCCGCCGCACCCTCGACACGGCGGAAAACTCCGCGCCTGACCTCGGTCTCGCGGAACACCGAACCCATGCCCATAGCCTGCTCCGCCGCACCCAGAAACAAATGCCCTCCAACCGGCATAACCGTGCTCAGACGCTCCAATATCTCGGCCTTTGCCGCCTTGTCAAAATATATCAGCACATTGCGGCAAAACACTACGTCGAACCGGCCAAGATGCCCAGCCGATCGCAACAAACTATGGTGCGAAAACTGAACCCGCGACCGTATCTCATCAGAAATACGCCAACGATCACCCTCCTGAGTGAAATACTGCATCAATAGCCGGATCGGTAAACCACGCTGCACCTCGAACTGACTGAACAAACCAGCCTCGGCGCTCTTCAATATCTTCCTGGATATGTCCGTAGCCAGAATCTTCACCGGGCGACCACCCGTAAGATTGGGCTCCTGATCCAGCATGATCGCCAGAGAATACGGCTCCTGACCGCTCGAACAGGCCGAACACCAAATGTTGATCGGACCCGATCCAGAACACGCCAACTGCGGAAATACATGCTCGCGAAGATAGTCGAACGGGATTTTGTCCCGGAAAAACAATGTCTCGTTTATCATCATCGCTTCGACAATACGATCATGAACATCCCCCTCCGGAATAATGCGAGCGTGATGCACCAACTCCGCAACCGAGCCAAATCCTTCTTCACGCGCCAACGGAGATAACCGGTTGTCGATCAAATAGGACTGGTCCGGACCCACCACCATACCTGAACGACGCTTCAGTAACTCCGCTACGTAATCTGTCTCAGTGCCCCCCATGGCATTAATTCCTTTTTGTATTCCCGCTTTTGATGAATCGACTGCCCCACACTCCCAGATCCTCCGGAGAAGCCACATATGAGGCTATACCCTCTCCGCAGACTCCTCCGGGCATACCCCAGACCGCGCTCGACGCCTCGTCCTGCGCACACACAAGACCTCCAGCCTCAGACACACAGCGCGCCCCCGCCAGACCGTCATTGCCCATGCCAGTCAGCACCGCAACCATGACGCGCGCGCCATATACTTCAACCGCAGACAAAAATAGCGGATCAGCCGACGGCCGACAGTAATTCACCGGCGGAGAACAATCGAGCTTGATCCGAACCGTCGATGCGCCAGACAGCTTCAGGCGCATGTGATGATCGCCCGGAGCCAGATAGATGGTACGCTCGCATACTTCCTCGCCATCCTCTGGCTCGATGCACCGGCACCCCAGACCATGCGACAGCTTGCTCGCCAGAACCGGGGTGAACTCGGTCAGCAGATGCTGCACGATGAACACCGGCACTGTGACGCCCGTCCTTACCAGAGGTTTCAGAAATAAGGCCAGAGCCTCCGGACCCCCCGTCGAGGCCGCCGCCAGAATCGCGCGCAAACCCGGCCGTCCCCGATCATTACACACGCGCACGCCTCCTGCCGCAGCCGACAATTCTCCGTTCCGGCGCGGAAACGCACCGCTGGAAACCGCCAGGTCAGACAAGTCCGGCCTCGGCGAATTTGGAGTGCACGATTTCGCTGTCAAACGGCTTCATCACATACTCGTTGGCCCCGCAGCGGATCGCCTCAGAGATATGCGACATATCGTTCTCCGTCGTGCAGAATATGACCACCGGCCGGTCACCCCCAGGTTCGCGGCGCAGCGCGCGCAGGAAATCAATCCCGTTCATCACCGGCATATTCCAGTCCAGGAGGACCGCGTCCGGCATGTTCTCCCGGCAGCGGTCGAGCGCGTCGGCACCGTCTCCGGCCTCCTCGGCCTGGAATTTCATCTCCTCGACGATACGGCGAGCAACTTTGCGCACGACGCGACTGTCATCAACCACCAAACATGTTTTCATAGCGAAAAAACTCCCTTTTTTGCCGACGTCAGCCAAATTTGAATAGAGACATAAATGTATGAATGCATCGTGCCCGTCACTCGGCTTCCCTGGCAGAGACCGTACCGAACAGAAGTTTGTCGATGTCGAGAGCAACCATAAGCCCGTCGTCGAGACGGCAGACACCGCGCGATAGCGCCGCCCACTCCGGATTCAGATTGACCGGATTGACGTGCAGACTGGCCTCGTCGAGTTGGATCACGTCACCCGCACGATCAACGAGCAAACCAAAACTGGCCGCATCGCGCTCGACGCCTATGACCATGATGTCCTCGCCGACGACGCGAGGCGGAAGCCCCAGACGAGTGCGCGTCTCGATGGCGGTCACAATAGTGCCGCGCAGATTCAACAAGCCCGCAATGTCGCTACCGGAGAGCGGAACCGGCGTGATGGCTTGCAGAGCATAGACATCGCGTATGTCCTGAATGCGGGTGCCGAACGACTGCTGGCAAATCTGAAAGGTCAGATAGTCGGTGCGCATCAGGCTGCGTCCGCCTTTAGCCGGATCGCGTCTTCGAGCGCCGACAGAAGTGCGCGCCGATCGGTCTTGGCGATGGTCTTGCTATCCGACTGATTGCTGGAAAGCGGAATGATCGCGGCCTTGCAGCGCTGGATGATCTCGTCGAGACCCGGTGCATCCTGCAATTCATCCATGTCGGCCAGAACGGCGGCAAAGCTCGTTCCGCTCTCGATCAGACGCCGAGCTTCGATCTGGCCGTCGGCGGTCGCGACCCGGTATCCCGCGGCCGTCAGTAGCGGATCCAGGAGATTGCGGAAGAATGGATGCGACTCGATCAAAAGCACATCGCGCATGCGTCCCGGACTGGCGGTATAAGCACCTTCCAACCAACCAGGGCGCGCCTTGTTCAAATAATGCGCGACATCCATGATTTCGGTCGTCTGCTCCCGGATGACCGCCGTGCCGATCAGTCCTTCGCGTTCGCTGCCGATTTCGATGCGGACCGCCTCCTCGACGATATCGCATATCTCCAAAACGACCACGCCAGTCTGTTGCGTATCGTGTCCGAACACGATTACCGGAACCTTGCCCGATCCCGGAATATCCGCGTCGCCTACACTGGTCAGCGGCATCAGCGATCCACAGTACTGCACGCTCGGACCGGTGGCCGCAAATGCGAACTCGGACGCATCGAGAATCTCCAGACGCGAGACGAGATTCAGGAAACACGCGCACGGCAAGCGGTTCCCTGCTCGGAAAATCAGCATGGCGGTGCTGGCACGCTGCGTCTCGACCGAAGCTGCAGCGGATATCTGCTGCCGGTGCGAAGTCTCGACGCCGCGTATCGCCTGCGCCAATCCCATAGGATCCAGTATCAGCGATACCGCGCCGTCCCCCAGTATGGTGGCGCCGGAATACGCCGCCCGCGATCCCAACATGTGCGAGATCGGTTTGACGACTATCTCCTCGGGATCGAATACGTCATCGACTACCAGCCCGAAACTGGCGCTGCCAGTGTCCATGACCACCACGAAGCCCGCACACCGCGAGTCGCTTTCGCCCTCCAGTCCCAGAAAATCGGACAGAAACACCAGCGGCAACAGACGCTCACGCAGGCGGAGAACCGGGGCGTCGTCGATCGACTCGACTTGATAATCGCGCCCGATCTTGACGAGCTCGATAATGGCCAGTTGCGGCAACGCCAGTTTGTGACCCCGGACACCGATTATCAGCGCTGATATGATGGCCAGCGTCAATGGGATTTTTATCGTGAACAACGATCCCTTGCCGGAATCGGACGCAACCTCGACCGTGCCGCCGATCAGTTCGATATTGGTGCGCACCACATCCATGCCGACCCCGCGCCCAGAAAGATGCGTTACCTTGTCGACGGTCGAGAACCCTGGCTCGAATATCAGACGCAATAACTGAGCATCGCTCATAGTCGCGCCCGAATCTATCAACTTCCTGTCGATCGCGCGGGCGCGAATGCGCTCCGGGTCGAGACCGCCGCCGTCATCCGAGAGCTCGATCAGAATATGCCCGCCCTCGTGATAAGCGCAGATACGCACCGTGCCGGCCTCCGGCTTGCCGCGCATGGATCGGGTCGCTGCATCCTCGATGCCGTGGTCGCAGGCGTTGCGAACCATATGCGCCAGCGGATCGGCGATCAGGTCGATAACCTGCCGGTCCAGTTCGGTCGCTTCTCCCTCGGTGACCAGAGTGATCGACTTGCCGACCTCGCACGCCGCATCGCGCACCAGGCGTGGCAGTTTCTTCCACGCCGAGCCAATGGGTTGCATGCGCGTTTTCATGACCGTCTCCTGCAATTCGGCGGTGACGGAGGATAGTTTCTGCAACGGCGCCGAAACCAGGGAGTCTTCTTCCTTGCGAGCGATTTGTAGCAATTGGTTGCGAGTCAGAACCAGTTCAGAGACCATCGTCATCAGGTCTTCGAGCACATCCAGACGGACCCGGATCGTTTGTGCAGCGCGTACCTGTTCGGCTGGATCGCCTGCGGGCCGCGCGCCATTGGACGGTTCGACTGCGTCCTCTGCCGTATCTGGCACCTCGGCGGGCGATGGCGGTCCGTTGTCGGGGAGAGCGTCCTTTGATACCGCATTGTCCTGCGCGTCGTCCGGATCCTCGGCTGCTCTTTGCAGTCGGGCGATCAGAGCGGCGGCGGCATCGCCGTTCTCCGGTTCGACACCGTGAGCCTGCAAATGCGCAAGCAGCTCGCGGGTTTGATCTACGCACCCCAGCACCAGACAGACCGCGTCCGAGGTCGGTGCAAGCGAGCCATCGCGGAACCGCCCGAGCAATGTCTCTCCGGCGTGCGCGACCGACTCCAACAGCGGCAAGCCCAGAAATCCGCACGTGCCCTTGATGGTGTGGATGAGCCGAAACACGCAATTCAAGGCTTCGGAGTCCGTCGGGTTGCGCTCGAACGTCACCAGCTTGGTGTCGACGATCTCAAGACTTTCTGCGGTCTCGGCCAGAAATTCTTCGAGCAAGTCGTCCATCAGCGCCCAATCACCCGATACAACGAAAACGTGTATCCGCCTTTACGGCAAAGCGATATCAAGCCTGATCGGGGTTAATATTCGCTTTCTGGCTGTATGATTTCGGGTGACCGCTACTAACGCGCCGATACCTCCAGAACGTCGGGACGCGATTCGAGACTCAGCGTCATTCCCTGCTCTGCGCATAAGCGCGCCGCGAACAACGGATGTATGGTGCGGGCGCTCCAGCCGTCGGCAGGCGGCTCGCCGCGTAGCGCCTCCGGCAGAAAATCGGCGATGCGTATAGTATCGGAACAGGCGGTCGCAGTGACGCCGACGCGGGCCTGAACATGCACCCTTCCTCCCACGGGCAGGCAGGAGGCGGCGATCATGGCCAGATTCAGACCGAGGCGGGCGCGGCGGAAACTGACTTCCTCCGGGCCGTCCCAGGTGACCTGCAACCTGTCGGAAACGAAATACGAGTTGATCGCGGAGCGCAACTCACCGATATCGGCATCTCCGGCCTGCAAGCCGACCGAGCCGAAAGCATAACGCACGAATTTCAGCCAAGCGATCGAGGCGTTTGCTCCAGACTCGACGAGCTCGGTGGCCTGTTCGCGCAGAAATTCGTTGTCGGATTCCAGCAACTCGGCACCGCTGCATACCGAGGTCAGCGGCGAGGCGAAATCATGACAGATCCGCGAGATCAGATAAGCGGCAAGTTCGGTATCGGTCATTTTTCGGTATTATCCGACTCCGCCTTCCAGACTGACCTCCAGGAGTTTCTGCGCTTCGACCGCGAATTCCATCGGCAGGTTTCGTACCACCTCGCGCGCAAATCCTCCAACGAGCAGAGCCACGGCTTCTTCCTCTTCCAGTCCGCGCTGCCGGCAATAGAGGAGTTGATCCTCAGACAGCCGGGTCGTTGTCGCCTCGTGTTCGAGCTGCGCGTCACCGCGCCGCGATTCAATATAGGGAACCGTGTGAGCACCGCATCGGTCGCCTATGAGCAGGCTGTCGCATTGAGTGAAATTGCGCACTGCCTCTGCCTTGCCGTGCACCGAGACCAGACCGCGATAGGTGTTGTTGGACCTGCCCGCCGATATGCCCTTGGAGATTATGCGCGAGCGGCTCCCGGAACCCAGATGGATCATCTTGGTGCCGGTGTCGGCCTGTTGACGGCCATTGGTCACCGCGACCGAATAGAACTCGCCAACGCTCTCTTCTCCCCTGAGCACGCAAGACGGGTATTTCCAGGTGATGGCCGAACCAGTCTCGACCTGCGTCCACGAAATGCGCGAGCGCGCTCCGCGGCATTCTCCGCGCTTGGTGACAAAATTATAGATGCCTCCCTTGCCCTCTGAATCGCCCGGCCACCAATTCTGCACGGTGGAGTATTTGATCTCCGCGTCCTCCATTGCGATCAACTCGACCACGGCGGCGTGAAGCTGGTTTTCGTCGCGCATCGGCGCGGTGCATCCCTCCAGATATGAGACATAGGATCCCTTTTCCGCTATCAGCAAAGTACGCTCGAACTGTCCGGTACTGCTGGCGTTCATGCGGAAATACGTCGAGAGCTCCATCGGACAGCGCACCCCTTCCGGGACATAGACGAACGTGCCGTCGGAAAACACCGCCGCATTGAGCGCAGCAAAAAAATTGTCGCGCGCAGGAACCACGGTGCCCAGATAGCGGGCTATCAACTCCGGATGCTCGCGTACGGCCTCCGACATCGAGCAGAAAATCACACCCGACCTCGCCAATTCCTCCTTGAAGGTCGTCGCCACCGATACCGAATCGAAGATGGCGTCTACGGCAACCCGAGCTTCGGCTGCCGTCTCCTGCGCTCCCTCGACGCCCAGCAATACTTTGGCCTCGCGCAGCGGAATGCCCAGTTTCTCGTAGGTTGCCAATATCTCAGCGGGCACATCGTCGAGCGATTCATACCTCGCTCCCGCCTTCGGCTCCGCATAATAATAGGAAGCCTGATAGTCGATCGCCGGATAGGACACATTCGCCCAGCGCGGCTCCTCCATCTGAAGCCAGCCGCGATACGCCTCCATGCGCCGCTGAAACATCCAGTCGGGTTCTTCCTTGCGCTCCGAGATATAGGCGATCAATTCCTCACTCAAACCTTTGGGTGCGCGCTCCTGCGCAACGTCGGTGATGAAACCGGCAGTATAAGACTCTGCCCGCGCCTCGTCGGCCGCACGCCGCGCACTTTCGTCGATACGCTCGGTCACGACGCCATCCTGCTGCTCTGTTCCGCGATATCATCCTGCTCCCAAATCGACTTCGGATGCGATCGCCGAACCGCCGCAATCCACGCATCGGCGATGATATCCCAATCCCTGGACTTCGAGGCCCAGCCGCAACTTATACGAATCGCGCAGGCGGCGTCGGTCTCGCTGACCCCCATCGACATCAACACCGGGCTTGGCACCGACCGTCCGCTCGAACAAGCCGACCCGGCACTGAGCGCGATCCCGGCCAGATCCATAGCCATGACCTGGCTGTGACCGGCAAATCCCGGAAGTCCGATACAGGACGTATTGCCCAACCGCTTTTGCTGCGACGAATGAATCTGAATACCCAGCACCGCCGCACGCAAGCGGTTCTCGAACTGATCGCGCCGCCGCTCCAGCGACGTATTCCTGTCCATGTCGTTCAGCGCCGCCGCAACCGCCGCACCGAATCCGGCTATGCCGCCGACGTTCTCCGTGCCCGAGCGCCGACCTGCTTCCTGTCCGCCTCCGCTCTGGCGCGGATGGAACGGCACCCCCGGACGAATGTAGAGCGCTCCGACACCCTGCGGCCCGCCGAGTTTGTGCGCCGACACCGAGAGATAATCCACATCCAGCTCCTGCACCGAGATCGGGACTTTGCCGAACGCCTGCACGGCGTCGCAATGGACCAGACCTCCGGCATCGTGCACGATGGCAGCTATGCCCGCCACCGGCTGTATGACGCCTGTGACATTGTTGGCCAGCATGACGCTGACCAGAGGACGCATGTCGGATTGGGCGATGGTAGCCTCGCGCACGATTACCGGGGCAAGCAGTCCATGCCCGTCTACCGCGAGCTTGCGCGCCACGTTCTGCGCGTGCACCGCTTCGTGCTCGGTAGCCGAGGCCCAAAGTTGCAAGGAAGGATCGACCGCGCGCGCCCCCCAAAGAGCGGTGGCTATAGCTTCGGTGCCGCCGCTGGTAAAGACCACATCTTCAGGCGCTGCGCCGAGGCCCTCGGCGACCACAACCCGCGCATCCTCAATGACGCCGCGGGCGCGCCTGCCCGGCTCATGCGCCGCCGACGGATTGGCTCCAATGGCCAGCGCCGAGACCATGGCGTTTCTGACCGTCGGACGAATCGGGCAGGTTGCGTTATAGTCGCAATAGACGGTCGTGCCCGAGTTCATCTTCGCCGCTCCGTATCAGGTGAGCAGGCCGCGCGTGCGCAACATTTCGAGCACGGCTTCGGCCGCCTCATCGGGCGTGCAACCCGTGGTGTCGATACGGACATCGTGCAATTCGGGGATTTCATAGGGGCTATCCATGCCGGTGAAGTTTCGTATCCTACCCTGCTGCGCCTTTTTATATAGGCCCTTTGTGTCGCGTTTGACACACACATCGAGCGGAGCATCGACAAATATCTCGAAGAATTCTTTCTCTTCGAGCAATTCGCGGACCAGACGCCGCTCGGCCCTGAACGGAGATATAAAGGAACATACCGTCACCACGCCTGCCTCTACGAACAGTTTGACCACCTCGCCGATGCGCCGGATGTTCTCGACCCGGTCGGCGTCGGTGAAGCCGAGATCATTGCTCAGGCCGTGTCGGATATTGTCGCCGTCCAGCAACATGGTGTGCATGCCGCGCCCGGAGAGGTGCCGCTCAACCAGATTGGCTATCGTGGACTTGCCCGAACCCGAAAGACCGGTGAACCACAGGGCAAAGGATGAATGCCCCTTCATGTCCCGGCGCGCGGATTTGTCGATATCGGTCGGAGTCTTGCGGATGTTGTCGCCCCGGTCCAGCCTGTGCAGGATCATGCCCGCTCCGGCGGTTTGGTTGGTATGGCGGTCGATCAGAACGAAAGAGCCGGTGCGCCGGATGTCCTCATAAGGATCGAACGCTATCGGGCGCGCAGTGCGGATATTGCACTTGCCGATCTCGTTCAGACCCAATGAGCGCGCCGGACGATGCTCCAGGCTGTCGATCTCGAGCTTGTGGGTCAGTCGGGTGACCGAGGCCGGCACTTCGCGAGAACCGGTCTTCAGAAGATAGGAGCGACCGGGACGCATCGGATCGTCGTTCATCCACAGCAGATTGGCCGCAAACTGCGCCGACAGCGCAGGAGGATCGGTGTACGAGGCAATGACGTCGCCGCGCGAGATGTCGAGTTGTTCGTCCAGAGTCAATGTTATCGCGTCGCCAGCTTCGGCCTCGGGCAATTCGCCGTCGGCGGTGACGATTGCCCGCACCGTGGCGGAGCGCCCGGACTCGGCGACGATAACGCGCTCGCCGGGGTGCACCGTTCCCGACGCCAGCGATCCGGCATAGCCGCGTATGCCGTCTCTGCCGCGCGTAACCAGTTGCACAGGCAGGCGTAGTGGCAGTTTGCGCCGGGCATCGGCGACATTGATGTTTTCCAGCCTGTCCAAGATGGTCGGTCCGTCGTACCAGTCCATCGCCTGCGAGCGGGTAATTACGTTGTCGCCATGCTTGGCGGAAATCGGCACTGCCGAGACGCTATCGAAACCGAGAGCGTCGCTAATTCTGGCGTATTGAGCCATGATCTCCAGATATCGGGCGCGCGAATGATCGACCAGATCCATCTTGTTGACGGCCAGAATCACATGCCGCACCCGCAACAGATGGACGATATAGGTATGTCTCCGCGTCTGGGTCAGAACACCTTTCCGCGCGTCGATCAGGATGATGGCCAAATCGGCGGTCGAGGCCCCCGTAGCCATATTGCGCGTATACTGCTCATGCCCCGGCGTGTCGGCGATGATGAATTTGCGCGACTCGGTCGAGAAGAAGCGATAGGCGATGTCGATGGTGATCCCTTGTTCGCGCTCGGCTTCCAAACCGTCGAGCAGGGAGGAGAAATCCATCCTGTCCTCCAATGCCCGAAGCTGGTCTTCCGGCAGAGACCGGGCATCATAGAGGAGTCGGCCAATCAGCGTGGATTTGCCGTCGTCTACCGAACCGCAGGTCAGAAACCGCACCAATTGTTTGTGATTCTCACGCACGATGCCTGGTCCGGTATCGGCCATCCTAGAAATACCCCTCGCGCTTCTTGCGTTCCATCGAGGCCGTTTCGTCGATATCTATCAAACGCCCTGCCCGCTCCGACGACCGACCAGAGCCGATCTCGGCAATGATGTCGGAAATGCTCGCGGCCCGCGACTCGACCGCCGCCGTAAGCGGATAACAGCCGAGCGTCCGGAAGCGGATCATGCGCGCATCGGCGGTCTCTCCGGGACGGAGCGGCAAACGCGCATCGTCGCGCATAACCAGCACACCGTCGCGGACCACGCACGGGCGCTCGGCGGCGAAATACAGCGGCACCACCGGAATGTCCTCGATGCCTATATACGTCCAGATATCCAACTCGGTCCAGTTGGAGAGCGGGAAGACGCGAATCGATTCGCCCGAAGCAATGCGCGTGTTGTAGATCGACCACAACTCGGGGCGCTGATTCTTCGGGTCCCAGCCCTGGCCAGTGGTACGAAAGGAAAAGATGCGCTCCTTGGCTCGCGAAGCTTCCTCGTCGCGGCGCGCGCCTCCGAAAGCGGCATCGAAGCCGAACTCGGCAAGCACCTGCACCAGTGCCTCGGTCTTCATGACCCGCGTATGCACCGTCGGTCCGGATCGTACCGGATCGATGCCCCGGGTCTTGCCTTCCTCGTTGGTGTGGACCATCAGGGTCAGGCCCAGACTGTCCGATATCATGTCGCGGAAAGCGATCATGTCGGCGAATTTCCACCCCGTATCGACATGAAGCAGCGGGAAAGCAGGGCGGTCGGGCCAGAACGCTTTCAGCGCCAGATGCAGCATCACCGAAGAATCCTTGCCGATCGAATACAGCATCACAGGCTTCGAGAACCCGGCCGCGACCTCGCGGATGATATGGATGCTTTCGGCCTCCAGCCGCCGCAGCCATACCGGCATTGCCCTACGGGTGCGGCGTCCGCCACCGGTGGCCGCAAATCTCTTGGCATAAGCCGCGATGCGCTGATCGATAGTCATGCAAGATTCCCTACCGTCCGACGACTATCCATCTCCCTACCCCTCGCCGACCAGGCGACAAACGCGCCATTGCGCCGGTTGGCCTTGCCGTAGGCCAGCGTCTCGCCGTCGCCCGTGAGCACAAAGCCGCCTGCACCCTCGACAATAGCCTGACCGGCGGCGATGTCCCACTCCATCGTCGGGCCGAATCTCGGATACACCTCGACCATCCCCTGCGCCAGCCGACAGAGTTTCAGCGACGAACCGTAACGGGCTGCGATCTCGATATCGTGCTCCTCAAGAAAAGCCTGAGTCTCAGAATCGGGATGCGAACGACTGACCACCGCCCTCGGACGATCATTGACCCCCACCGCATCGCACGATGCCGACAGTCCTTTGAGCCGGACCTTCTCCGGATCGGTTCCCGGCGGCAGATGCGGGATATGGTAGGAGCCGAATGCGGCTCCGCCGATGAACATCTCCGCCAGCGCAGGAGCGTAGACGCAACCCAACGCCACGCGCTCCGCCACAACCAGAGCTATATTGACCGTGAAGTGACTGGAGCCGCGTAGATATTCCTTCGTGCCGTCAAGAGCATCGACCAGAATCACCGATTCTACCGGCTCATCGGTGTCGATCTCGCCGCGCGCCGCCATTTCCTCTCCTATGATCGGTATATCGGGCATGGCCTTGGCCAACTCGGCCACGATCAACGCTTCGGCGTGCTCATCGGCGTCGGTTACCGGGCTGCCGTCGGCCTTCAGACGAGCAACCGTCGCTGCGCGCGCGTCCATTACCAGACGTCCGGCCCGGCTGGCAATGCGGGCAAAGACCCGCATATGTTCGCTCCAAACATACATATGCGACAAAGCCTCCCTGGTCGCCTGCGCACCGGACAGATTGGCGCTTGCGTGACTGGCGCGGCTGTTGTCTATTCGTTATACGGCCTCTCTAGACCGCGAACCACAGTCGACGCGCCCGCAGAGTAAACTCATATGACTCCTTTGAATATTCTTGTCGGCTGTGCCGCTCCGCTGCGCTCCGGCACGACACGGATGTTCCGGCGAAACTGTTCCGCTCTGATGGCCAACGTCGACACCGACGCCATAATCCCCAAGCAATTTCTCAAGACCCTTACCCGTACCGGACTGTCGCGCGGGCTGTTTCACGATATGAAATTTTGCCCCGACGGCTCCCTGAACCCGGATTTCGTGCTCAACCGGGACGCCGCGCGCGATGCGGTCTTCCTGATCGCAGGTGATAATTTCGGTTGCGGATCATCGCGCGAACACGCGCCCTGGGCCTTGCTCGATCAGGGCATTCGCTGTGTGATCGCGCCGTCCTTTGCCGACATCTTCCGGGACAACTGTTTCAAGAACGGGATCGCGCCGGTGCCGCTGCCTGCCGAAACATGCGAGAATCTGGCCGACTTGGCCGTCCGACGCGACGCTTTATTCCGTCTCGATATGACCGCACTGCGCCTGACCGACCCTTCTGGCCGTGACTACCCGGTCGCCATCGACCCTGACCGGGCGAAGACCCTGATCGAAGGACTGGACGACATCGGTGTCACTCTGCGATATGAAGCCGACATAGCCGCCTTCGAGAACGCCAGAGGCTAATACTGCGTAGCCGACGGGTAAATCCGGATCACTAATGGCACCAAGAATCTTGGTTCTCGGCGCGACAGGAATCGTCGGCCGAGAAATACTCGCTATTCTGCACGAGCGCGCTTTCCAGGCGGATAGCGTTCGCGTTGCCGCGACCAGCCGCTCCAAAGGCACCAAGGTCAGTTTCGGCGATACCACTCTGGTCTGCGAGGACGCCGCCGACATCGACTACGCCGAGGCCGACCTCTGCCTGATGGCCGCTGGCGGCGATACCTCCAGAGAGAAAGCTCGCGCCATCACCGAAACCGGGTGTGTCGTCATCGACAACTCCTCCGCTTTCCGCATGGAGCCGGATGTACCGCTGGTGGTGCCCGAAGTGAACGAATATGTGCTGGACGGCGTCCAGCGCCCGCTGCTGATCGCCAATCCCAATTGCTCGACCGCGCAATTGGTCGTCGCTCTGGCCCCGATTCACGCCGTGGCCCCCATCAGGCGCGCCGTGGTCGCCACCTATCAGGCGACATCGGGAGCCGGACACGCGGCCATGGACGAACTATGGAACCAGACCAAAGGCATTTTTACCAATCAGAAGCCAACGCCCACAGCCTTTTCGCGCCAGATAGCCTTCAATCTGATCCCGCACATAGACAGCTTCATGAAAGACGGCTCCACCCGCGAGGAATGGAAAATGCGCGTCGAGACCGCCAAAATCCTCGATCCGACCATAGAGCTGACTTGCAGTTGTGTGCGGGTTCCGACCTTCGTAGGTCACGGCGAAGCGGTGCATCTGGAACTGGCGGCACCGCTCGGCCACGAAGAAGCGCGCGAGATACTCGATCAGGCCCCGGGCGTCGTGGTAGTGGACCGGCGCGAGGATGGCGGCTACGCCACTCCCATAGACAGCGTAGGCGAATGGGCCGTCTTCGTCTCCCGCATCCGGGACGATCCGGTGCTCGAAAATGGTCTGGCCTTCTGGTGCGTATCGGACAATCTGCGCAAGGGAGCGGCGCTGAACGCGGTGCAGATCGCCGAGGCTCTGCAGGTGCGCGGCATATTATGAGCAACGCCGTCGCCTGACCGCAGCGAAACCTCCTGACGTCCGCTTCAACTCCAGATAGCCAGCCCGCGGCCTGCTACCACAGCCAACTTACGCACAAGGGCCGGATCGCGCCGGTCCGGCGGCGTGACCAGAGCCTTATCAAGCACGGTCTCGATGCCGTCGGGCGACGGCTGGCGCGGGGTCGGGTCCAGGCCGAGATTCCTGACCAGACGACCTATCATTGTCCGCGCCCGGTCGGCGTTGAAGCGCAGCACGCGAAGAACATCGGTGACCTGCACCTCCTCTCCGCCTTCGCGCCAGCAGTCATAATCCGTGATCATGGCCACAGACGCGTATGGCAATTCGGCCTCTCGGGCGAGCCGCGCTTCGGGCATGTTGGTCATGCCGATGACATCGCACTGCCATGAACGATAGAGGCGCGATTCGGCCATCGTCGAGAATTGCGGTCCCTCGATGGCGGCATATACGCCGCCGTCGTGCATGTCGATCCCGACCTCACCTCCGGCCTCGGCCACCATCGCCGACAAGCGGCTGCACACCGGATAGGCCATAGACACATGCGCCACACAGCCGCTGCCGAAAAAACTGCGCGGAGTGCGCGTCGTGCGGTCTATATACTGGGAGACCATGACGAAATCTCCGGGAGCATGTTTCTCGCTTAGCGACCCCGCCGCCGACAGCGATATGATGTCAGTGCAGCCTGAGCGCTTGAGAGCGTCGATATTGGCGCGGTAGTTGATCTCCGGAGGCGCTATGCCATGGCCGCGTCCGTGCCGCGGCAGGAACACTATACCCACTCCCGAAGCTCTACCTATGAAAAGCTCGTCCGAGGGCGCTCCCCACGGCGTATCGACCCGGTGCCAACTGCCGCTCTCCAGCCCCTCTATATCGTACAGCCCCGATCCGCCTATGATGCCTAGTGTCCAACCGCTCATGGCGCTCGACCCGTGACTCCCGCCCCGGTCTCAGTGCTCGACATGACGCCAGATACGGCGGTAGGACAGATAGACCAGCACGGTCAGAACAAACAAATACAGCATGGCCGAGAAGCCCAGCCGCTTACGCGCCGTCTGCTTGGGATCCGACGCCCATTGCAGGAAAGCGGCGACATCGGCGGCCATGTTATCGACCGTCGCCGCCGTGCCGTCGTCGTATTCCACCATGTCCTCCACCAGCGGCGGAGACATGGCAAGCACACCCCCGACGGGCGGTTTGCGCGGATCGCCGGACCATATCGACAGCACATCGCCAGAGAAATACGGGTTGTAGTACTGGCCCGATGGCACCGATATCCTGTCATAGCTGGTTTCCATCTTCTTCGCGTCGGGGTATCCGGCCAGCAGCGAATAGACATAACTCGCTCCACCCTTTCGCGCCTTGACGATCACCGACAGATCGGGCGGGACTGCGCCGCCATTGCTCGCCGCTGCCGCGGCCTCGTTCGGATACGGAGGTACGAAACTATCGGCGGGCGTGGCCGCACGCTCGATCAGATCGCCGGTCTCGCGGTCGATATCGGGAACGAGGAATTCGGAGGCTATCTGACGCACGACCGGATTGTCGGCAGCGTTGTAGAGCGGATCAAAAAACGCCCCGCCCTCCTGACCGAGATTGCGGAAGCTGAGAAGTTTGGCCGCATGACAGGCCGAGCATACTTCGCGGTAGATTTTGTATCCGCGCTGCAATTGCGCGGTATCGAAGCGTCCGAATACGCCGTCGAACGACCACCCTCCGGGCGGCGCGTGCGGGTGTTTGGCGCCTCCTGCGGCATGAGCCGGGGCAAGCATCGCCGCGAGCATACAGGTGGCGAGCACGGGAAAGAAGCGTTCCATCATGCGTTCTCGCGGCTGCTACCGAGGACCGAATCGGCAATCGAGATCGGGCGCGGCAAGGGTTTTTCTATCAATCCGAGGATGGGCAGAATGACTAAGAAGTAAGCAAAATAGTACAGCGCCAATATCTGCGACAGCCACAGCCATTTGAATCCCTGGGAGCGCGTCGAGAGGACCGCTCCCGCTTCCTCGGGCAAGGCACCGATGAAAGCCGTGGCCTCCTCGAACTCGCTGAACGATCGTTTTGCCGATTCGGCACCGTTGTGAAAATCCACGACCAGCGTCTCGGAGCCAAGACTGAAGATGAAATCGCCCGGATTCTTGGCCCCGCAAAAACCCAGCCCTATGGCAGCGACGACAAACAATCCGAAATACTGTCTTGCCAGCGGCCGGTAGCGCATCGAACGGACCGACGAGGTATCCAGCCAGGGCAGAACGAACAATACGCCTATGGCTGCGAACATGGCCAGCACTCCGGCCAGTTTGGCGTCCACCGGTCCGATGTCGAAGGTGATGGAGCGCAGTATGGCGTAGAACGGCAACAGATACCATTCCGGCACTATATGGGCAGGGGTTTGCAGCGGGTTGGCCTCGACATAGTTGTCGGCGTGCCCGAGCACGTTCGGAGCGTAGAACACGAAGAATCCGAAGACGAGCAGGAAGGCCAGAATCGCAAAGCCATCCTTGACGGTGTAATACGGATGGAAAGACAGCGTATCGGCTTTCAGCGTCTCTGCATCCTTGGTGCGCACGCCGATCCCGGTCGGATTGGAGTTCCCGGAAACGTGCAGGGACCAGATATGCAGGACGACGACGCCGGCTATCATGAACGGTAGCAGGTAGTGCAAAGCAAAGAAGCGCTTCAGGGTGGCGTCACCGATAGAGGCTCCGCCCTGCAGATAGGTCTTTATGGTCTCGCCAACGATCGGGAACGATCCGAAAAGCGACGTGATGACGCTGGCACCATGATAAGACATCTGCCCCCATGGCAGGACATAGCCCATGAAGCCCGTGGCCATCATCAACAGATAGATGACGACGCCCAGAATCCATAATATCTCGCGCGGCGGCTTGTACGACCCGTAATACAAACCCCGAAACATGTGCACATAGACGGCCAGAAAAAACATCGACGCGCCGTTCGAGTGAATATAGCGTATCAGCCAACCGTATTCGACATCGCGCATGATGCGCTCGACGCTGGCGAAGGCTGACTCTGCCGACGGCACATAATGCATGGCCAGCACTATGCCGGTCAGTATCTGGATGACCAGACATACGCTCAGGATCCCGCCGAAAGTATACCAATAATTCAGGTTCTTCGGCGTCGGGAAATCGATCACGGTCTCGTGCGCGAACCTGATAAGGGGCAGGCGCGTATCGAGCCATTTCTCGAAACCCGAATTCGGAGTGTAGGGATTATCCCCTTGCATCTATCGTTCCTCCCTCAGACGGAACGCCTGTCTTACAGCGATATCTTGACCACGGTATCCGACAGATAGCGGTAGGTCGGCACAGCCAGATTGGACGGTGCCGGACCGCGCCTGATCCGGCCCGAGGTGTCGTAGTGAGAACCGTGGCACGGACAGTACCAGCCGCCAAAGTCGCCTGCCCCCCCCTGCGCCGGACCGACGGGGACGCATCCCAAATGCGTGCACACGCCCGAAACAATCAGATAGCGCGGGTTCAACTGTCCATCGAGCCCGGGACGCAGTCTGTCGTCATCGGTCTGTGGATCGCGCAAGGCAGCCAGATTGACACTGCGCGCGGCCGCGATATCGGCGGCGGTCCGGTGACGGACGAAAAAGGGTTTGCCGCCTATCAGCAGACGTATTTCTCCCCCCTCCGGAATCGGGCCGAGATCGACATCGGCGCTGGAAAGCGCCAGCGTATCGGCCGCAGGGCCGAACTGGCGCAAGAAGGGCCACATGGTGGCAGCCGCCCCGAGGGCGGCGGCGGATCCTGCCGCTATATGAATGAAATCCCGCCTGGCCCCGCCGTCGTCGCCGAGGCTGTCTGCAGATAATACACGGGATCCATCGACTGAGGTGCTCATGATTCTCCATCGTATGCAGTATGCGACGGCGGGAAACAAGTATATTGAGAATCCGACCCGTCAAAGACCGCTTTTTTCCCGGATCATGACGCTCGCGTAGCGGACAATCTCAACTCCCATGCCGAACAAAACCACTTCCGCCGATTCCGATGAAGCCAAGACCAGCGCGCACCGCCTCTTTCATGATGTGCGCGAGCAGGTGATCGCGGCTCTTCACAGGATGGAGGACGCCGCCGAACCGCCTCTCCACCCCGGTCCTGCCGGCCGAATCCGGCGCAGCCTCTGGCGGCGCGGACCGCCGGATGAATCCTGCGACCTCGGCGGCGGCGAAATGGGTCTGCTATCCGGTCGCCTCTTCGAGAAAGCCGGAGCGCATTTCTCGGCCGTCTACGGACCGATCACCGATTCGCTCGCCGAGGCTCTACCCGGTGCCAGCGGTGAATTCTGGGCCTCGGGAGTTTCGGTGATACTTCATCCGCGCTCGCCGAAAATCCCGGCCGCCCACATGAATGTACGCATGATATCCACCGAACGCACCTGGTTCGGCGGTGGCGCGGACCTGACACCCGTGCTGGCGGCGCAGCGCTACAACACAGCAACCGACACCCGCGCTTTCCACGCCGCGATGGAACAAGCATGCGCATTGCACCCCCTGGCCGACCATCCGACCCTGAAGGCCAATTGCGACAGCTATTTCCATCTGGCGCACCGGGGGGAGACCCGCGGCACCGGTGGCATATTCTTCGACCGTTTCGCGAGCGGCGACACCCATGCCGATCTGCTCTTCCTGCGCGCGGTCGCCGAGCGTTTCATCGCAGTATATGAGACTATCGTCCGCCGCTGTATGCAGCAGGGCTGGAGCACCGCCGACCGCGAAGAACAACTGCGCTGGCGCGGGCGGTATGTCGAGTTCAATCTGTTGTATGATCGGGGCACGCGATTCGGCCTCGCAAGCGGAGGCAATGTCGATTCGATCCTGTCGAGCCTGCCGCCTGTGGTAAAATGGGCCTGACTTTAAGGATGCATAAGCTTACAGTTGCGAGTCTTTAGCAGGGGACGCGCAAGGCAAGAGCGCTCAGACCCGGAAACGAAACGCCGCGCCGCTTTCTTCACGGCTCATACACACCAGTTACCAGTTAGTAGTTATGCACCTGTTAGCAGTACGTTCCGCATAACCGATATCACCCTTGCCGCGCCCATAATTCCGGTCCAACCAGCAACGCTGTCGGGGGTTTTTTGGATTGGTGCGAATGTAACTATCCGACATAATTCCCGAAAAAAAGCAGCTAAAATCGTTTGACAGTACTAATGTTATAGGAGAATATCCGGTTCCGTTACTGGTCAGAGGACATCTGGCCAAGTTCGTCATGGGTGTCCTGAATCGCACGACCGGCTTTTGGCGGTATACGGTTTCGGAACAGTGGTAGCGGAATGAGATGAATTACAGTTCTGCCCTGAACTTGGGATACGGCAAAAAATAAAGGCGGTTTGCTCATGTTTCTGAAAATTACCCGGTATGTAGCTCCTGTATTGCTCGGCCTCGGAAGCGCCGGTATGGCGGGAGCGCAAACCACACCGGACCCTACCCCTTTGGGCGGGTTGTCGGTCGCGTTCGATCAGGTTGCCACAGCCGACAATGACCTCGGCTTCGCTGCCGGACCAGTCCTGTTCGCAGAGGAAGTCGGAACAACCTCGACGACCGGTATCTTCGAGTTCAAGATCGACTTTGACGGTCAGCAGTCAATCGCGGCCGCGGGTACAGCCCCGGCCATGACAAGGACCATTACCATTAGCGCGGAGGCCAAAGATGCAACGCTCGGAACGACGACGTTGCATCTGATTACAGCTGCGGTTGCACCTGCGACAGAACCCACCCTAACGGAAATCAATTCTCCCTACACCGTTCCGGAAGGAGAGACGATCAGCAGCATCAGCATGCGCGCACCCCTGACCTTCGGCGGATGCACGGACACCATAACCAAAGCCGATCTGACCGTGACCGTAGGCGTGGACGACGGAGATAGCACTACCGCGACTTTGGAAGGCAAAGCCACAATTACCGCAATCCAGTGCGTCAATGCCTATTCCGTCACCATCGTCGATGACTCGACAGCAGGTGGCGGCGATTCGTCCTATGAATATGGCTCAGTAAAATATAACACCGGCATCAGCGGGCCGGACATCGACCCCACCGCCGATGGAACCACCGAAAAATTCAGCGATACCGCCACGCAGGCAACTCATGGCCTGATCACCGTTACCTTCGACCCGGACAACCCCGCCGCCGATAGCGACGGCAGAGATATCTATACCCAGCTTGACTTGGGTCCGTTGCAACGCTTGAGCCTGACCGAACCCGAACCCGCCGATCCGCAATGGGATCCGAACCAGCTGACCGTGGCCGGAATGTTCTCAGGTGCCCCCGGAGAAGTGCAACAAATCTCCTTCAGCCTGCGCGTACCAACCGATGTGGAAGCAGTTGGTGTCGGATCGCCGGGATATGTCAAAGCAGCCAGCCTTCCGGACGCCAATAACGTCTCGGTTAGACTGCTCCTGGGAGCCGTATCCATGCGGGCCAATCCCTATCGCGATGGCATCGTACTTACCTTGTCGAATAGCGCAGCCGATTCGGAAATTCTCGACTCTGGAACCGTGGCTATCCTAAATGCCGCCAGTAGCATCAGCTTGTTTGGAATAAACACGCCGTTGCAAACCGAATTCGCAACCGATGCGACTCTGCTTGATGCGCTCAATGTCAACGCTGCTCGCTGTGCGCAGTTCGACTGGGTCGCTGATCCATCCAACTCGCAGTGGGGCGGAAACCTGTTCCGAGTCACTGGCCATGGTGAAAACGTTACCGAGGTGATGGCAACATTCTCCAACGCAACCGCCAGCGACAAGAACGGAACCTTCCCCTTGAATATTCCAGGTCTGGATGCGGGAACCCCCATAGAGCTGACAGAAACTGATCTCAATGCCGCCAATGCCAACTTCGGGGTTGCAGATATCGAATTGCTGTTCGTCGGTGCCGCCGGAAGAACCCTCGATTGCGACAGGCTTCTCAAACCAAGCGCTTCCGACCTGCTGTTCTCATACGGCAATGATAGAGTAACTTCGGTTCACGGCGACGACTGATGAACTGATGGTGCGCGAAAAGTCGGTTCGCGGCCTTGATGCTTGAAGTGAGGTCTTACGCTTCCTGAAATCCGGCAAACCGCAGTTCCTTCCAAGTGGGACGGCTCGAAAACCGAGCTGGACAAGCTGGCGGGGCCGTATCTCCAATCCCTTTCGCCGCATATTTGAGGCGGCGGGAAAGCTCGGAAACCGACGGAGCTGGAAAAGTCTGGTGATGATGTTCCGTTTTGGAGGCGCGCGGGGCGGTTAGAGATGCGGCCCTGTATGAGCGACAGGCAGCGTGTTCAAAAAAGAACTGCAGAAACGCTCTTTCGGCCCTTTGTCACATCTAACCTCATATTAAGACGGGCTGTGTCTCCAATCCCTTTCGCCGCATATTCGAGGCGGTCGATAAGGGGGAGGTGGCCATGTTTCAACTCATTGGAGTCGTTGTCGTCATCGGCATGGTGTTTGGAGGATTTGCCCTGGCGGGAGGTCACTTCGATGTCATAATCAAAGCGGCTCCTTTCGAATTGATGATTATCTGCGGAGCCGCCGTAGGTGCCTTTCTTATAGGCAACTCGTTCAATACGGTGCTCGCTGCCCTGTCTGGTTTCGGCAAGGCCGTCGCCGGGTCGAAGTGGAAAGGGAAGGACTATACCGACCTCCTGACCCTGCTCTTCGTGCTGACCAAGACCATGAAGACCAAGGGCGTGGTTGCTATCGAGTCCCATATCGAAAATCCCTCCAATTCAAATATATTTGGTGCCTATCCAAAGATCGTCAAGGACCATTTCGCCACCGATCTCATCTGTGACACCCTGCGCATGATGACGATGAACATGGAGGATCCTCACCAGGTCGAGGATGCCATCGACAAACAGATCGAGAAACACCATCACGAGTCGCATCTGGCAGCCCACGCTATACAGAACATGGCTGACGCCCTGCCGGCGCTCGGGATCGTCGCGGCCGTTCTCGGAATCATCAAAACCATGGGAGCCATCAGCCAGCCTCCCGAATACCTCGGCAAGCTGATCGGTTCGGCTTTGGTGGGAACATTCCTCGGCGTCTTTCTCGCCTACGGATTCGTTGGTCCGTTCGCTGCCCGTCTCGGCGAGGTGATCGACGAGGAAGGCCAGTTCTACAAGATCATAAAGGATGTTCTAGTCTCGCACCTGCACGGCAATGCGGTACAGGTGTCCGTCGAGTTGGGGCGCGGTCAGGTGCCTAGCGCTACCCAGCCGAGCTTCAACCAGTTGGAAGAAGCGCTGAACAACGCTCCCGGCGAAGCCTAGTTTCAGCCGACCCTCGGCTACGCTAACCACTTTCCAAACAACAGCGAGACCATATCCCCATAGCGTTCCCGATCCCGGAGCCGCTCAATCCATGGAACTGAGCGCACCAGACATGATGCCACGGCCAAAATTACATGACTGCGGCGCTGAATACCGGTTCGACTCGAACCGCGGTGGCCCGTCGCACCTGGTGGTCGTACCGTTACAGAATCGCTACTCCGATTGCCGGGGAGTAATCCAGCTTGCGACCGTCTTTGCCAGCTTGCCGACTGTTTTTGTGAGTGCTGGCGTGCTATCGTTGCTGCTCTTGTCAGCATAGCCAGTTGTAGCGGTGAAGGACAGGGTTAACGAACCGGATGCTACGTTGCTAGGGTCATGCATTTTTCGCCATTCAACCCAACCGAATCAGGCCATGGCGATAAACGTGCGCTGTGGTTGCTCCAGCAGAGGCGCGCCGTGCCGACGCGCTCGCCCATGCGCCATGTCGGTAGCTCTGTGCGCCGGGCGCTCGGACCGCTCCGGGCGCGCGTCAAGGGGTCGGTCGCAGCCCTGCGTCTGAACTGGCCCGACGTGGCCGGTAAAAAACTGGCGCGCCTGTCGGCGCCGATGCGTCTGATACCGCGCAAGAACGGAGCAGTGCTGGTTGTCGGAGGCGAATCGGCAGCGGCGGCGCTAATTCACCACGCCGGGCCGATCATCCGCGAACGCGCAGGATTGATCTGCGGCACTCCGATCGCTTCGTTGCGGATCGTTCATGGCGGTGTGGACCGGACTCTGTCGTCCGCCCCCCGGCCATCGGCTCGGGACTCTGCGCCGACGTTACCGAATAACGCACTTGCCGCCGCTCTGATAAGCGTGAAAAATGAACGCGTTAGAGATTCTCTGGCGAAATTGGGGGCACTTGTCGCCGCGAGTAACAACAATAAACCCACTGCGATCGAGAATTTAAGGAGTCGTGATGAAGAATAAGATTCGCATGGCAGTCGCACTGGTGGCGCTGACGGCCGTCAGCGGATGCTGGGGACGGGAAGACGATGCCGGGACGACTGAAACGGCCATTGGCGATGTCATACTCGGGTCTGCTGACGCACCGGTGGAGATCATCGAATATGCCTCGGTGACCTGTAGCCACTGCCGTGCCTTTCACACCGCGATCCTGCCCACTCTGAGGCAGCGTTTCATCGACACCGGCAAGGCACGATTCATAGTGCGCGAATTTCCTACTCCACCGCAGGCTCTTGCGGTCGCCGGGTCGGCCTTGGCCCGGTGTGCGGGCGCGGACAAATATCACGACGTTCTCGACGATTTGTTCGACCGGCAATACGAGCTTCTGGACAGTGCCTCCAAGGGCGGCGCTCTGGAGGTTCTGAACGACATCGGTGCCGCGCACGGACTGACACAGGAAATGGTTACCCAGTGCTGGGCCAATCGAGAGATTCTCGAAAACGTGGATGCCGTGGTCAAGGAAGCGCTCGAAAAAGGCGTTCGCGGCACGCCAACTATCTTCATCAACGGCGAACAACTCGAGCCGGAGGATATTCGGATCGACACGATAACCGCGAAAATAGAAAAACTCCTTGAGGAAGAGAGCGCGAAATGATCCCAATGCCGACGCCGGAAGCGCAGGCGATGCAGATACGGCAATTCAAGGGGCAGACATGCATATCTGCGGACTTCGCTTAACTGGATTCACGTCGTTTGCAGGCCCGGTCGACTTGCCCGTCGGACAGGGGCTGACCGCGCTGATCGGAGGTAATTGCAGCGGCAAGTCGAATGTACTTGCCGCCGTACGCTGGGTGCTCGGATTCACTAATCGGCAACCAGCCGAAACAATCTTCGCCTCGTCGGAAAAGCAATGCGAGCAAGCCGAGGTCGCTATATCATTTGCCGACTGCCGGGGCCGTCTTCCCGGACCTCAGGCCGCGCAGTCTCAGGTCACGCTGTCGCGTACCCTGACACGCGACGGAGAGGACAGTTTTCATATCAACGGATTCGAGGTCGGACTTCGCGATGTCAAGGTGATGCTCGGCGACGCCGGAGTCGACATTCCGCCGCTGGTCAGCCGCCGGGACCTTCTTGGCCTGATAGACTCGACACCGCGTGACCGCTACGCCGTAATCCAGTCAGCGGCAGGCGTATCGGGTCTGTTGACGCGTCATGGGGCGATTAGCGAAAAACTGGCCGAGACCCGTCAGACCATGAAAGTGCTGGATACCCGCGTCGCCGAATTGAGCCAACGGTTCGAGACCACAAAATCGCGCCAGGCGGAGGGACGAGAACGCCGGTCGCGACGCGAAAAGGCGAGCCGCCTGCTCGTCAGGATACTGCGCACACGCTGGATTCAGGCCGACGGCGAGACCGCCCTCGCCCGGCGCATATTACGGGACGTCGCCGACAGATGCGACGCGCATGAGGCAGCGCGCAAACAGGCTTCCGCCCGTATAGCCGAGGCCACGGACTTCGCTCTGGCTGCGGGCACCGACTCTCTGGCTGCGCTCGACAAATTGTCGCAAGCGCGCCTGCGACAGGCTCATAACGAGGGAAGGCACGCGGCGGCGCAAAGCCTTCTCGATCAGTTGGAGGCCGAAGAACCCCGCCTGCAGGAGTCCATGGTCCGGGAGGACGATCTGCTGACCGAAGCCCGATTGCTGCGCGATCATGCCGATGCCGGGTTGAGCGCTTTGGCGGAAGAGGGCCACGTTGGAATCGATCCGTCCTCGGGGAGTCTCCAGGGCGCAACGGAACCGAATGGCGCGTCTCGGGCGGACCGTGATGTTACAGCCGAATGGAATGCGGCATGCGAGGCCCTCCGGTCAGCGGGAAACAGACTGCGGAAAGTCGAATCGGCGCTCATGACCTCCATCGCCGGGCAGAAACAGAGCGCCATGGAGACCCAGAAGCTCAAACGAGCGCGGCAGCAGATCGTTGCACTGGATGAGCGCATCAGCGCGTTGACGGAGATAACCGGCGATACTGGCGACGACACCGTACACGCGGCGCGATCGGATGCGCGTCACGCGCTCAATCATGCGCATGTTGCGTGTGAACAATGTCGCCAGACGTGCGTAGAGGCCGACAAGGCTCTTGCCGAGGCCCGTGCGGACAGGCGTGTTTTGGATGATCCCCTCGTGGTTCAGGAACGTCTTGTTGGGTCGCTGACGGCCCAGATCGAGATTTTGGAACAACTCAGCGAAGAAGAAGGCTCGACAGAGCCGACCGATGTGTCCTGGCTGGCTCCGCGCCGCAGAGGTCTGGAAAAAGCTCTGCTCGCCGCGCTCGGCGACGACTTTCGCGCCCCGAGCGATGACACCGTACATCTCGTACATTGGGCCGGATCCGGTGGAGCCATTGGCCTCTACCTTCCCGACGAAGCCGAGCCACTCGACAAGCTGGTCGAAAACCCCGATCACTTGAGCAAAAGACTGGCTCAATGCGGTCTGGTAAAAAAAGAAGACGGCCCGCGCCTGCAGACGCAATTGCATCAGGGACAGAAACTGGTCTCGCCGGAGGGCGACATGTGGCGCTGGGACGGGTTCGTCAAACTCGCCGAGACCGCTGGCGCGAACGATGTGTCGACGCCTGACGTCAATGAGCGCTTGCAGAGCGCCCGTGACGCCATGACAGATGCGTATTCCGAACTCAAACGCATTCGCTCCGATATCAGGGACCGCGCAGATGTGCTCACCGAGGCCGAACGCGAGGCGGAAGCGGGCGCACGGGCACTGAGCAAGGCTATCGAAAATGTCGCCTGGCAGCGTGAGATCGTATTGCGCGCCGAGGGGGCCTCCGGTCAAGCGCGACAAAAGCGCGAAGCCGATCAGGCGCGACTTACAGAGTTGGAAGCGGAGAAAAAAGAGATTCTGGCCGAGTTGGGATACTCGACGGCGGAGCCGGAAGATACCGATTGCGATACCGGCGCTGGTCCGGCACAAGAGTTGGCCGCTGCTCATGCCGAACAGACGATAGCCCGGCGCAGGCTGGACAGCCTGGATGGGCAACGCAAGGATGCCGTGCGACGGCGCACGGAATTAGCCGAGGAAAGGCAGAGTTGGAAAGAGCGGGCCGATCTGGCGGCACGGCGTCTGGATACGCTGCGTGAGCACAGGAAAAAACTTGCTGGCAGGATTGCGGCGACGCGATCCGATTTGACCGCTTTGGATAATGCCGCCGCAGGTCTCGCCGAGCGAACCGCCTCAGCTGAGACAGCAGAAAAAGAGGCGCGTTCCGACGCGGCGCGCCTGCGCGAGAAGCAACAGCGATGCGCGAGTGCGATGGCGCAACTTGGTGCCGAGTCTCCGCCTGCGCTCAAGGAGGCCGAGGAACGCCTGGAGAGCGCACTGCGCCGGGAAGACGAAATCGGGCGCGAGATACGCTCGAGATTGTGCTGCGATCCGTCGGTTTTGATGGCGAGCACGCTCGGCACCGACACCGAACCGGTGTGCATCGAGACGGCGGAAGCAGAGTTGGCGTCCCTGAAGGAAGCGAACGCCGGTGATCCGGAAGATGAGCAAGAGGACGACGGCACGGCGATGGCGACCGATATCGGGGCGCAGGAAGAACTCATCGCCGAGGCCGCGCGCGAGCGGGGGAAAACCGAAGCGGCGGCGGCGCGTTTCGATGCCAGCCTGGTCCAGCTTGGCGAAACGGCAACGGAGTTGCAGACTAGAACATTCGAGCTCGTAGACAGTCATTTCCGAGTCCTTTTCCCAGCGATCATGGGGCGCGGCGAGGGACATCTGGAGTTGATCCCTGCCCGGTCGCCGCAGGATATCGGTCTGGAAATCCATATCCTGCCGACCGACTCCGCGCGTCCACGGTCCTTGGCCATGATGTCGGAGAATGAGAAGATACTGACGGCTCTGGCGCTGGTATTGTCGATTTTCACCGTTCGTCCGGCATTATTAGGCGTTTTCGACGACCTCGACAGCGGTCTCGACCGCTCCCATGCTGACAGGCTCTGCGTCGTCTTGCGCCATATCGCCGATCATACCGGCTCGCGATTTGTTTTGACTTCCGGCAATTCGGCTATCGCCAACCAGTGCGATACCGTCCTGACGGCGTCGATGGACGATGGCGGCGCCAATAGCATTACTCGCAGCAAAGCCAGAGAGAGCGCCAACGTCGCTGCCGCATGATCCCGGCCCGCACAACGCAGGGGACTAGCCCCCATGTCCGATACCGATCTTCAAAAACGTATCGATGCGGCGCGCAATGCCAGCGCGGACCAGAACCCTCATCCGGCCAGAGCCCCGATGGCGCGCGGTCTGGCTATGGCGGGAGAATTCGTATGCGCGATCCTTGTAGGTGCCGGACTCGGCTTCGGGATAGATGCCCTCACCCCGCTGCCGACACCAATCGGCATGATCGTTGGCACCATGTCCGGCTTCGTAGCCGGAGTGACTATGATTGTCAGACATGGCGCTATATCGGCGGCAGAGACAAAAAACACCGACCCTTGAGAGATTCTCCCCTTGCCATCGGGGGGCAGCGGTGTTCATAAACCCACCCATGTTTGCCGCTCACCGCATCGTCAGCGATCCCATCCATCAGTTTCGCGTGATCGAACTGATCCGTCTGGATGCCCTCGGTCTGAATCTGTCCTTCACCAATTCGAGTCTCTTCATGCTGATAGCCGCAGTCAGCGTCTGCGCCCCCCTCGCCTACATAGCTTCGCACGCCAGCATCCGCCCGAATCGTCTGCAAACGACGGCAGAAGCCGCATATCATTTCGTGGTCGATATGGTACGGTCGACTATGGGCGACGAAGGTTTGCGCTTCTTTCCGCTCGTCTTCGCTCTGTTCAGCTTCATCTTCATGGCCAACATGCTGGGCATGATCCCGTATTTCTTCACGACCACCAGCCATATCATCGTCAATTTCTCGCTCGCCATCCTGGTGATGTCGGTGGTGATAGGATTCGGCCTCTGGCGCAACAAAACGCGCTTCTTCGCTATCTTCATGCCCAGCGGAGTGCCGGTGGTCCTGGTGCCGCTCGTCGTCTTGATAGAAATCATTTCCTTCATCAGCCGCCCCTTGAGCCTGTCGGTACGACTCTTCGCCAACATGCTGGCCGGACATATCATGCTGAAGGTCTTTGCCGGATTCGCCATCACCATGGCCGGAGCAGGCAGCATATGGGCGCTGCTGTCGCCCCTGCCTCTGCTACTTACCGTGGCCGTGACGGCACTTGAATTTCTGGTCGCTTTCCTGCAGGCTTATGTCTTCGCTATCTTGACCTGCGTTTATCTCAACGACGCCCTTAATCCGGGGCATTAGTCGACCAGACTCATAATTGCGCATTATCTGAAACAAGGAGATACGTCTCGTGGAAGAACTCAAATATATCGGTGCCGGTCTTGCCTGTCTGGCCATGGCCGGAGCCGGGATAGGCGTCGGTCAGATATTTGCCAGCTATCTGTCCGGAGCCATGCGCAATCCGTCGGCGGCACCACAACAATTCGGCAATCTGATCTTCGGCTTCGCAGTGACCGAGGCACTGGGTATCTTCGGATTCCTGATCGCGCTGTTGCTGATTTTCGTGGTGTAGACATCCTGTAAACGACACCCCATGGCGACCAGTCCAGACGCGCACGACAGCAGCGCCTTTCCGCCCTTCGACCCAGAGTATTTTGCTTCGCAAATATTCTGGCTGGTGCTGATATTTGGCGGCATGTATTTCTTCCTGTCGCGAGCCATATTGCCTCGCCTGTCGGAAGTGATAGAAAAACGGCGCGACCGTATAGCAAGCGATCTCGACCGGGCGGCGCATCTGAACGCCATGGCCGAAAAAGCGCGAGCCGAGAGAGCCAAAAGATTAGCCAGAGCCCAAGAGCAAGCGCTGGAGTTCAAATCCGCCGCCCGCGCCGAGACCGCCGCAGAGTTCGCCGCCGAACTGGAAGCCTATGACGCTGACGAGAAGGAAAAACTCGCCAAGGCGCGGGCACTCATAGACGCCGCGGAAAAAAGAGCTAGCCAAGGCCTGGAAAGCGCCGCGCGCGACGTGACTGCTCTGATCCTTACCAAGACCACAGGAGTATCCCCCGACCCTGATTTGATTGGCAAATCCGTCGAATCGGCCAGAGACGAGTCGGTCGCAGCCTGAAATGGCCGCGCCCTCCGACCTCTCTGCCGCAAGCGGCCTGGACGCCGTGCTCGCCGACCCGGCATTCTGGGTACTGGCCTGTCTGGTCGTGTTTCTTGGCATAATCGTCCGCCTCGGAGTGCCAAAACGTGTGCTCGCGGCGCTCGACGACAAAGCGCAAAAAATTGACGCCGAACTCGAACAGGCTCGGCGCCTGCGCGAGGAGGCACAGGAAATTCTCGCCAAAGCCGAACGCGATCAGATCGAGGCCGAAGCGACCATCGAAACTATCCTCGAATCGGCCCGCAGCGATAACCGGCGCATGGCCGAAGCCGCGCGCAAGGATCTGGCCGACACCCTGAACCGCCGCCGCGCGCAGGCCGAACAGAACATCGCCGCCGCCGAACGTCAGGCGAAGGCGCGCCTGACCGGGCAATTGACCAATCTGGCCCGTCGCGCCGCCATCATCGCCGCAAGCAGAACGGCCGACGATGCCGGTCTCGAAGAGGACGTCGCAGACGCCTTCCGTCGTTTGCGCTGACGGGCGCAAAAACCCTACAGCAGATCGGGCCTTTCCTTGGCCAGAGAGCGGCTGAGCGCGCGCATGTCGTCACCCGAGCCGCCACGCCGCCCGATCAATAGCGCGTCGGGTGTGTCGACTACGATCAGATCTTCAACGCCCACCAAAGCAGTCAGACGACCCTCGCCCTCGCTGCGCACATAGCATGATCGGGAATCGATCAGCTTCGCTTCTCCCCTGGTGACGTTACCGGCTGCATCCTTATCGGCCAGCGCGTGCAGAGAGCTCCACGAACCGACATCGCTCCAACCGATATCGACGGGGACGACTACGCCCGTGGCAGTATGCTCGGCATAGGCGTAGTCGATCGAGTCACTGGCAGCCTCTGCCCACGGTTGCGAGGACAGAACCCCGAGTCTGCCCTGTCGCGCCAGCCCGGAAAACGCCGCCCGCACCGGAACGACGATATCGGGCCGAGACGCCCCCACCTCATCGAGAAAACTCCTGGCATGAAGGAGAAATATCCCCGAATTCCAGTCATAGCGACCCGTCGCCAGATACTCTTCGGCGGTCCGCGCGTCGGGCTTCTCGACGAAGCGGGCAACGGCGAAACCACATCCTGCCGGTTCGCCACGCTCGATATATCCGTATCCGGTGTCAGCGCGATCCGGCGGTACGCCGAACACGACCATCCTGCCGGACTCCGCGGTGAGCTTGGCGGCGACCAGAGCCGCGATCAGCGGCTCCGGCCGGGCAATATGGTGATCGGCCGGCATCAGGGCGACGACCGCGCCCTTGTCGGCTTGCGACGCCCACAGACAGGCGACAACCGCCGCCGCCGCCGTATTGCGTCCCTCCGGTTCGAGAAGGACGGTCCCGGTACCGAATCCGGTCTCATCGAGCGCGCGGAGAGCCGGATCGGCGTGCGAGGCATGGCAAATCACGGTCGGAGTCTCTCCCCGTCCCTGCAACAGCCGTAGCCGATCCAGACTTGCAGCGAGCAGCGAGCGCTCTCCGACCAACGCATGAAACTGTTTCGGGCGCGCCCGGCGCGAGAGCGGCCAGAGACGCGACCCGGTACCGCCGCTCAGTATGAAAGGCCAAAGAGCCAAACCCGTCTCCTAAAGGCTTTTTTGGGCTATCGTCCTGACGCCGACTTCGAGGCCACGCCGTGCGCGAGGCCGAGAATCCAAGCCCACCACCACATGAAGCCGGGTATCTCAAGGGCGTAATCGACCATGCCATGAGCCAGAACGAAAGCGCAAACGCAAACCGAGGCTCGCAGAATATGCCTATGCGTGCGTACGCGTCCAATGCCGCGCCATATATCGCGCATGATGGAGGCAATAAGCATCCACATCATCAAGCTCCCCAGTAAGCCGGCCTGAATGAGCCATTGCAGAATTGCGTTATGCGCCGCTCCCTGTTTTTGCAGAAAGACGGCATTGGCCGGAGTGGCGATATCGTTTACGGCTCGCTCGAATCCGCCGAGGCCATAGCCGAAGAACGGTCTGGTTTCAATGGCCTGCCAGTACGCCGCGAAATAGGTCAGGCGGGTCTGCCAAGCGCTCTCGATGGATACGAAGCGGTCCGCGACCAGACCTCCGCTCGCGCCGACGGCGACCGCGACCAGAGTCAGCGCGAGCAAATTGCGCTGCCGTTCTCTTCTGGGTTTCCACCAGATCAGCGCCAGCACAGCCAACATGCACAATACCGTTCCGGCACGCGAGCCGCTCAGGAACACACCGACCAGCGAGAACAGAAAGGCGGCAATGGCGATCAGTCCGGCAAGACCTTCGCTACTGCTGCCGCCGCTGCGCTGTCGCCGCCGTATCAGGTCGGAGACCCGCATTCGCCTCAATTCGCAGGTTGCGAGAATGGCGATCATGCCGAGCAGGGTCGCAGCGGTGTTGGCGGATAGAAACGACCCGGCCAACCGCTGGTTTGGCGTGTCAGCCCCGATCAGCGCGCCCCAAAGCGACCACAGCGCGTATAGCGCCGCCAGCGACAGGCAGGCAATCCATGCCCTGCGTGTGGCCCTGCGCGACAGACCAACCATGCGCGCGCACAGGAATATGGCGCCGCTTGCCAGGAAGGTGGCGTATTCGACATGTGGAGGTCCGGCTCCGTGAGCAACGAAAGCGAGATATATGCTCAACGCCACGAATCCCGAGGCGAGAAAGGGAGGCAAAACAGGACCGTGCGCGATCAGAAGCGCGAGCGCGGTAACAACGAATATTGCGCTCGCATACAGAAAACCGGCCTGGTGCGAGTCTCCGCCCCAAGCCAGCGTCGCCGCGCATAGAATCGGCACGACCAGAGTCGGAAGCACACGGTAATCGCGCACTGAAGCAAACAGGCTGCCCGCCAGCACAGATCCCCGCCTTGCACCCCTGATCAGGCGTGCAGAGCCATCTCCCGTGGCTGTTCGGTCTCGGCTACCTCCTTCATGCGGCGCACTTCATTGAGATCGCTCATGACCATCTCGTGGACCATCTCCTCGAAGCCGATCGCGGGCGTCCATCCCAGAACCTTTCGCGCCTTGGACGCATCTCCGACCAGGAGTTCGACTTCAGCGGGGCGGAAATAGACCGGATCGACCCGCACCAGCACCCGACCGTTGGCGGTATCGAAGCCGCATTCGTCTACGCCGCTACCGCTCCATTCGATGCCGATGCCGACGATCTTGAACGCTTCCTCGACGAAAGCGCGCACGCTGCGCGTCTTCCCGGTGGCCAGAACGTAATCATCCGGCTCATCCTGTTGCAGCATCATCCACATACCGCGCACGAAATCGCGGGCGTGACCCCAGTCGCGGCGTGCGTCGAGATTGCCCAGATAGAGACAATCGAGACCGCTCTCACTTATGGAGGCAACGGCGCGCGTTACCTTTCGCGTCACGAAGGTTTCTCCGCGATGGGGGCTTTCGTGATTGAACAGAATGCCGTTGGATGCGTGCATACCATAAGCTTCGCGGTAATTGACCGTGATCCAGTGCGCATACAGCTTGGCCGCAGCATAAGGAGAGCGCGGATAGAAGGGAGTGTTCTCGTTCTGCGGTACGGCCTGCACCTTGCCGAACAATTCCGATGTCGACGCCTGATAGAAGCGTATGCTTTTCGTCATCTCCAGCATTCGGACCGCTTCCAGAAGACGCAGAGTTCCTAGCCCGTCGGCATTGCCGGTGTATTCTGCGGTGTCGAAACTGACCCGGACATGTGACTGCGCTGCCAGGTTGTATATCTCGTCGGGTTTGGTCTCCTGCACTATACGTATCAGATTGGCGGCATCGGTCATGTCGCCATAGTGCAGGATCAGCCTCGGATCACCTTCGTGCGAATCCTGATAGAGATCGTCGATGCGCCCGGTGTTGAACGACGACGAGCGCCGCTTTATGCCGTGAACGCAATAGCCCTTATCGAGCAGAAACCCGGTCAGATACGCTCCATCCTGTCCGGTGATACCAGTGATGAGGGCGGTTTTCGCCATGATCTCCCCCTTTTTTTGGATCGGGCGGAGACGCGCAGCGTGTCATTTCCCCACCAACATCAACGAGAAATTGCACGATTTACAGTTGCGGTCAACTGATCACAAAGACTGTAGCGTTCTTCACCAAACTCCGGGGCGAGTTCTACCAGGGACTTCTTGCGCCGACGCCGGGCGTGCGTTGAGATATGCCTCATGTCACCGGAACGCTGAACGCGCAAGATGAAAGTGATGGAATTTAGTTCTCAACCGCTCGATGGGTCCGATAATATCCACCAATTCGCAAGGCGGCACCGGACCGCCTCACGATCACCCGCCGTCTATACTGCGGTCGATGAACATCTTCATGAGCTGCAAACGATCGAAGCCACAACCCAAAGCGCCGCCGCAACCGATCACTGGCGTAGTGCCCGTACCGGGCTGACCGCCGGGCAGAAAGGTGCAGGCTATGGCCTGATCGGAGTCTCACTGACCTATATCGCGCTCTGCCCGCAGCCAACGGTCGCCGTATTGGGACTGGTGATCTTCGCCATGTTCGCCGCCAACACCGCATTGCGCCTCTTCGGCCTGCTTCTGGTTTTATTCCAGAAGCGAAAAACGCATGAGGATGATTGCCTCGGCGCCGCAGCCGAAACCCTGCCGGTCTATACCCTATTGGTACCGGTTTACCGGGAAGCAAATGTCATCGGCGACCTGACCGAATCGCTGCGCCGATTGAACTATCCACAGCACAAGCTCGATATCAAATTCCTGCTTGAGGCCGACGACAAAGAAACGATCGAGGCCGTCCGCGCCGCCTGCTCCGATAGCGGGGACGAAATCCTGATCCTGCCGCCAACCGGGCTTCGCACCAAACCGAGAGCACTCAATTACGGCCTGAAGTATGCGCGCGGGGAGTATGTCGTCGTCTTCGACGCCGAGGATCGCCCGCATCCGGATCAACTCCTGACCACTTTGCGCGCCTTTCAGAACGGGGGCGAGAAACTGGCCGTCGTCCAATCGCGCTTGCAGCCGTATAACGGCTCCGAGTGCTGGATCTCGGGGAATTTCGAGTGGGAATACATACGTCAGTTCCGTATCCTGCTTCCCCTGATATCGAAGCTCGGATGGCCGATGCAACTGGGCGGCACCAGCAATTATTTCAGGACCAACATTCTAAAAGAGATCGGCGGTTGGGATTCCTACAACGTCACCGAAGACGCCGAGATCGGAATGTACATTTTCCTCAAAGGATACGAATCCACCGTCGTCGACTGCCCGACCATGGAAGAAGCGCCCATCTCCATCGCTCCCTTCGTCAATCAGCGCACGAGATGGATCAAGGGCCACATCCAGACTTGGCTCGTGCTGATGCGCCGACCACAAAGATTCATCGCCAGAGTGGGCCTGCTGCCTTTCCTCGGATTCCAGATCAGTTTCGGATGCGGCATCCTCTCCGCCTTCCTGTTCGCTCCGGGCACGCTTATGTTGCTGGCGAACATGGATGAGGTCGTTGTCAGCGGACGCATCCTCTGCGCTATCCTGATTATAAGCAATCTGGTCATGATCATGATCGAGATTGGCATATGCCGCACCGAGCAATCAGGATATTGGAAGCGGCTCAGCAATATTCCCTTCCTGCCTATGTATCTGGCTCTGCAATTCGTCGCCGCCGTGCGCGCTCTCTGGGAATTGAAGACCAATCCTCACAGGTGGGTAAAAACCCCGCACGGCTTGACGGCGGTTTCCTCACCTTAAGCTTCGCCGACCACGCGCAAAGTCTCCGCCCGCATGGTCTGCCAGACCTTGCCCGCTCAGACCTCCAGCGCGACCGCCTCTTGCCCCTTCCCGGTCTCTCCGACAAGGCAACGCCGCAAATATGCCCCCGTGGCGCTGGCCTCGCAGTTCGCCACCAGCTCGGGGATGCCCTCGGCAACCAGACGACCGCCCGCCGCGCCGCCATCGGGACCGAGATCAATGATCCAGTCGGCGGTCTTGATGACATCGAGATTGTGTTCGATGACCACCACCGTATTCCCGGCCTCGACCAATTCGTGCAGAACGCCCAACAAGCGCCGCACATCATCAAAATGCAGGCCCGTCGTCGGCTCGTCCAGAAAATACAAAGTCCGGCCCGTCGCCCGCCGCGCCAGTTCACGCGCCAACTTGACGCGCTGCGCCTCGCCTCCGGAGAGAGTCGTCGCCGACTGGCCGAGACGCACATAACTCATGCCCACGCGGTCCAGCACCTCCATGCGCGCGCGGATGGCCGGGAAGGAAACAAAAAACTCCCTGGCCTCGCCCACAGTCATGTCGAGCACATCGGAGATCGAACGGCCCTTGTAAACCACCTGCAAGGTCTCGGCATTATAGCGACGCCCGCGGCAATCGTCGCAGGTGACAAAGACATCGGGCAGAAAATGCATCTCGATGCGCACCACGCCGTGTCCCGCACAGGCTTCGCAGCGGCCGCCGCGCACATTGAACGAGAACCGTCCCGGAGTGTATCCGCGCGCCTTGGACTCGGGCAGTCCGCCGAACCAGTCGCGGATCGAGCCGAAGGCTCCGGTATAGGTGGCAGGGTTGGAGCGCGGCGTACGGCCGATCGGCGACTGGTCGATATGGATGATCTTGTCGAGCGCGTCTGCACCCTCTATTGCATCGTGCGGCGCGGCATGGGTCACCGTGCCATGCAGACAGCGCGCCAAACCGCGATATAGCGTCTCCATCACCAGAGTCGATTTGCCGCCTCCCGACACTCCGGTCACGCACACGAATGCGCCAAGCGGAAACGCGACATTGATATTCTTCAGATTATTGCCGCGCGCTCCGACCAGGCGCACCCAGCCACTGGGCTTGCGCCTCTCAGCCGGGATCGGTACCTGCTCCCGGCCCGACAGATAGGCGCCGGTCAGGCTTCCGGATGCAGCGGTAATATCTGCGGGCGCTCCGTCAGCGACCACCCTGCCGCCGTGCACACCGGCACCCGGTCCGATATCCACTATATGATCGGCGGCCATGATCGCCTCTTGGTCGTGCTCGACCACCAGCACCGAATTTCCGAGATCGCGCAGGCGTTTCAGCGTGACCAGCAAGCGGTCGTTGTCGCGCTGATGCAGTCCGATGGACGGCTCATCGAGCACGTAGACCACGCCGGTCAGCCCGGACCCTATCTGCGAGGCCAGGCGAATGCGCTGGCTTTCTCCTCCCGACAGCGTGCCCGACTGCCGCGACAGCGTCAGATAGTCGAGACCGACATCGTTCAGAAAGCGCAACCGCTCGCGGATCTCTTTCAGGACGGGGCGAGCTATGTTCCTCTGCTGCTCTGTCAGATGATCGGCGGCGGTCTCGAACCATTCGGCTGCGGCGGCGATGGAGAGGTCAGTGATCTCGCCGATATGACGGTCGCCGATCTTGACGCACAATGCTTCCGGTCGCAGCCGATAGGCGTTACAGGCCTTGCATGGAACGGACGACTGGTATTTTCCGATTTCCTCGCGCACCCATGCAGATTCTGTCTCGCGGAACCGCCGGTTGAGGTTGACCACCACCCCCTCGAACTTGCGCTTGACCATGCGTTTGCCACGAGCGCCGGAGAAGACAAAATCGAGTCTGGTCTTGCCGCTGCCGAAGAGGATCACATTGCGTATTTCCTCGGAGAGTTTCTTCCATGGCAAGTCGAGATCGATATCGTAGGCTTCGGCCACGGCCTGCAGCATGTTCTTGTAGATAAATCCGGTCTGGCGCGACCACGGCACTATGGCACCGCGCTTGATCGACTTGCCGGGATCGGGCACCACCAGATCCGGATCGACACTGATGCTGGCACCGAGCCCGTCGCACTCCCGGCAGGCTCCGGACGGGTTGTTGAACGAGAACAGTCGCGGCTCGATCTCCGGCAGGGTAAAACCCGATATCGGGCAGGCGAACCGGGTCGAGAACAAAGTCGGCTCGCCTCCGTCTGCCGGGGCAATTACAGCCAGACCGTCGGCGAGCGCCAAAGCGGTCTCGAAACTTTCGGCCAAGCGTTGCTCCAGCCCGTCGCCGACGACCAGCCGGTCCACCACGACCTCGATATCGTGTCGAACGCGGGGTTTCAGTTCGGGCACATCTTCCAGATCGTGTATTTCACCGTCGATCCGAACGCGCTGGAAGCCGTGCGCAAGGAAATCGGCCAACTCCTTGCGGTACTGCCCTTTCTTGCCGCGCACGACCGGGGCCAGCAACAGTATGCGCGTTCCTGCAGATAGCGTCATGGTGCGCTCGACCATCTGCGTCACCGATTGGCTGGATATCGGCTCGCCAGTAGCAGGCGAATGGGCGGTGCCCGCGCGCGCCCATAACAGACGCATATGGTCGTGGATTTCGGTTACCGTGGCTACGATGGAGCGAGGATTGCGGCTGGTGGTCTTCTGCTCGATGGAGATTGCCGGCGACAACCCGTCGATGGACTCGACCTGAGGTTTGGGCATCAACTCCAGGAACTGTCGGGCGTAGGCGGAGAGCGACTCTACATAGCGCCTCTGTCCCTCGGCATATATGGTATCAAAAGCCAGCGACGACTTTCCCGATCCCGACAGCCCTGTGAACACGACCAGCTTGCCGCGCGGGACGTCGATGTCGACGTTCTTGAGATTGTGCTCACACGCGCCGCGCACGCGGATGAAGGACGCCGAACCCGTCATGCTCTTTCAAATTGGCCCGCGACCTGCTATTGGCAGAGGGATATGCAAACACTCGGTGTGGCAGAAGCGCGCGTCCATCGTATTCCCTTTTCGCGAGGCGCGAATCTGTTATCGGTTGGCGATTGCAGTCAAGCAGAAAGTGTATGGATGTGGCTCAGTCAGTCAACAAGGTCATTCTTGTCGGCAATCTCGGGCGCGATCCCGATATCCGGCAAACCACACGCGGCACCAAGATCGCCAATCTTTCGGTGGCGACATCGGAAAGTTGGCGCGATCGGGCTTCGGGCGAGCGGCGGGAAAAAACCGAATGGCACCGGGTGGTGGTGTTCTCCGAGGGGCTGGCGGGCATATGCGAGCAATACTTGCGCAAAGGATCGAGATTGTATCTGGAGGGGCAACTGGAAACGCGCAAATGGACCGACAATTCAGGTGTCGAGAAATACACCACCGAGGTGGTGTTGCGCAATTTCGGCTCGGCTCTGGTGATGCTCGACGCGCGCGATAGCAGCAGCAACGCGCCTTACGCAGCACGAGGATCGGATGATCGGGCAGCGCAAGGATCAGATAACAGGGCGGCTGAGGGTCAGGATTTCGTTGCCGACCCCGACGACGAGATACCCTTCTGACCTGAATGGAACAACAGGTCCAAGCCGATATCGGTCCGGGCGACGAACGGTCGGCAGGTTACCGCTATGCGCTGACCGTGGTCACACCGACCTATAACGAGCGCGAAAATGTTCCTGCCCTGATAGAAAGACTCGGCGTTTGCCTGGCCGGCACAGACTGGAACATCATCGTCGTCGACGACGACTCCCCCGACGGAACCGCCGGAGTGGTGCGCGCCCTGAGTTTGTCGCAAACGAACATCGAGTGCATCCATCGCAAGGGGCGGCGCGGACTGGCCGGAGCCGTTGCCGAAGGGATAATGGCCGCAAGCGCCCCCTTCGTTGCGGTAATCGATGCCGATCTTCAGCACGACGAAAAGGCTCTGCCGGAGATGCTGGCCATGCTGTCGGAGCAGAAACTCGATCTGGTAGTCTCCAGCCGTTTCAAGCACACGCGGACCACTGGCGGACTGTCGCAGTTGCGTAACCTCGCCAGCCACGTAGCCAATTCCGTAGCCAACATGTTTACGCGAACGCGGCTGACCGACCCGATGAGCGGCTATTTCATGATCCGGCGAGCGCGCTTCGTTGAAATCTCCGACAAAATCTACCCGGAAGGTTTCAAGATATTGTTCAACATAATCATGGTGGCCAAGAAACCTCTGCAAATACAAGAGGTCGGTGTCGAGTTTGCGCCGCGTCTCCATGGACAAAGCAAGCTCAATACCAAGGTCATGTTCGATTTTTTCGGTCTTTTGCTGTGGCACAATACCGGATGTTTCATTCCGCCGCGCTTCCTGCCGTTTGCGACTGTCGGAACGATTGGTCTTTGCGTGCATGTGACAACTCTGTATCTCACCAGAGAGCTAGAGTTCTTCGTCAGCCAATTGATCGCTATCCTGCTGACCATGGCGATCAATTACTCATTGAACAATGTCTTCACCTATGCAGACCGGAAAAAGCGGGGCTGGGAATTCATCAAGGGTTACGTGGTGTTTTCCATGGCCTGCACTGCTGGCGCATTGATCAATTTCTCGGTAGCCATGGCTCTGGCGTTGGTGTTCGTGCCCGAGATCGTTGCCGGCCTGATCGGAGCCATCTCCGGCGGCATATGGAATTTCATCGCCACCGGCAAAACCGTATGGGAGAGCAAAGAGATCGACGCAGGATCTCCGCGACACTAGAACAGCCGTCCCCGTCAATCCGCCTTGGCCTTAATCCTTATCGGCGGCTCAGCGTCTACGTGAACTGGTGCAAATGACGACCTCGTGATCGGGAATGGTCAGGCTGTAACTTCCCGGCACATCCGGGGTCGGCGAGCATCGACCGACGACTGCCGAAAAACGGGTCAGACGCGGGTCTATGGCCAATCGCACCGTCCTGGCGTCGTCGGCGAAATTGAAGGCAAGCAGATACTCGTCGCCGTTCAGGCCGACACGCGATACGACCAACACACCGTTGTCGGCCAAATGCAAGGTTTGTGAACTGCCCCGCAGTGCTTCGTGCTCGGCTCTGATCGCGGCCATACTTGCAATGGCTCTGTACAGCGGGTGCTGATTGTCAAAATTCTCCACGCCAGTCGTTTGCTTCGTGCCCAGGAGATCGTTGTCATTATAGGATTCGACCCGGCTGGCCAGCATGTCTTCCTCTGCCGAGGGACCGCTGGTGTCGCTGACAAAGCCCTGCTCGTCGCCGTAATAGATGACCGGCACGCCGCGCAGAAAAAAAGCGGCCGCGTAACTGAGTTGCATGTATTTCAACAGTTGCCGCTCCCCCTTTGCGACCGCTGCGCGCAATCGTCCGGCCAGCCTTCCATCCCGGGTGTTGCTGACCGCGACATGCAAAGCGGACGCATCGGCTCCCGCGGCTCCTGAATACAAATTGTCCTGGGCGAAAAAACCATGGAAGGCAGAGACATCGGCGCGTCCGGTGATGACATCGAATACCAGTTCGCTCAGGGCGCGGTCAGCGATTGCGGGTACGCCGGTCCTTTTTCGGTAAGCCGCCTGCGGACCGGGCTGGTCCAGAACTGGCGAGGCCGAAACGACGAAATCCTCTACACCGCGAGATAGCGCATGCGCCTGAATGGCCGAGGTGAAGCGAAGCAAGAACTCCTGATCTACGACATGCGCCTCGGCAATGTGCAGGCCGTCTATCTGATATTCATCTATCCAGCGCTTGTAGATATCGATCAGACCTCTGAGAACGCGCGGATGCGCCAACATCAGATCGTCCTGACCGTCAATATCGCCGTTGACCAGACTCTCAGGCGACGTACCGCCATTGCCACGATTGTTATACAGGCGCAAATCATTCATCCACGGCGGCGACAACGCGCCTGCCTCACCGTCGTTGTCGGCCAGATAGGGTATCAGGGCGAAGGTCGGATCGCTGAGCCTCGTGAAATTGTCCTGGTTGCGAATAGCTACGCCTATGCCACGAAAGCCCGGATTGATGGGCTTGCCATCGAAACCGCCGACCGTGGTATACGGATATCTGGCGATGGAGCGGTACCGGCAGGCTGCTCCCGCCGATGCCTGCGTATACTGCGGATCGTGGCATTCCCGATAGCGGATCATATCGGCGGTGCCGTTGACGACGGCGGTCAGATAAACCTTGATGCCGCGCTGGTGCGCCGATTTTATCAGGGTCTTGAGATCGTCTTCGGAGCCGTAATGCGGATCGGGTCGGGTGAAATCGGTGACCCAACGGCCTCGATAACCGCCCCTTTCATGACCAGGTTTTCCCTGAACCGGACGACTTACCATGATCGGACTCAGGCGTATCGCGGTCACACCCAGCCGTTGCAGATAATCGAGTTTCCCCGTCAGCCCCTTCAAGTCTCCGCCGTGGAAGAAATCCAAGTGTTGCGGATAGAAACCATCACTGCCCGGTCCGCCGCTTATGCCACCCGAATCATTGCCGCGATCACCGTTGGAGAACCGGTCCAGAATGACGTCATAGATGACTTCATCCTCTGCTGATCGCCCGATATTGGCCGTATTGCCGCCCTCTGGCCCCTGAATGAACTGCGGCGGCAGCGGACCCTCGGCCGCGATAACCACGGACTGACGCGGCACCACGACCAGCACCGCTACGATCGCAGCCAACCTGACTGCCGCGCGGATGGTAATTGTCGGCACAGAAAATCCGTTCATGCCGCTAATCCTTGTCAGCCAGCGGCAATATCGAACTTTGCGCAGATTAAAAAAAGCAAATCTCAAGCCAGTCACTACAGGTCCGTACATCGATCCAATCAACTCCCATGATCCAACTCACTGTCCGCCAACATGCTGTCGGCAGAAATCTGCCACCGTCCGGGCGATGGCTATGGGTTTCTCTGGCATAAGCGCGTGCCCGGCACCGTCTATGATGCGTACTTCCACCCGCCTGCCTCCCTGTCTACCCAAATGAGCCGACAATTCCGGACATACCCGCTCCGGCGGAGCGATTTTATCCTCAGCGCCCACAACGATCAAGACCGAGCTGTTTCCCGCGCGCTTCCAGTGAGAGTTGGAGGTCATGGCCGTCGCCTGGCCCTGCAAGCGTGCGATACCGCCGTTCCACCCAGAGCGCCACCAGACAGGCACCGTGCTCGACTCGGCGAACAGCGTTTCCTGTATGCGCCGTTGGCGAACGGTATATGGCTCCGAGCGCGTGAAACATGCGTGAAGGCCAGCTTCCGCTTCGTCCGACAACGGACCGCTACCGCCCGGACCAATAAGTACGGTGGCCGTAAAGAACTGACCATGGCGCGCCGCCGCCGCGCGTACAGGGCGGCTACCGAAACCGTGCCCAAGACCCGTGGCTCCGTCATGCCCTGTTCGCGCCGCGTCACAACTGGCGACGGCATGGAGATCGTCGGCGAGATCATACAGCGATACCGGTGCCGCAAACGGCGTCGATCCGCCTATTCCGGGGGCTTCGACTATTAGAATGCGAAATCCGACCTCGGCCAGATTTTCGGCCAATTCGTTGAAGTCGCTCGCCGGACGGCCTGCACTGGCATAGGCGACGATTCTGTGTCCGTCGCCGAGAACGTAATAAACGACGGTCCTGCCCTGGCGCTCGGCGGTATGACGCTCACCGACACATTGGCGTCGCGATGACAAAAGAGGCAACAATCCTCACCGTCCGCCCTTAGGGAGCACCGGGAGGGGATGATCTCTCGGCGCGAGTTCCAAAATCGCCGTCTCCGGACAGGGAGGCACTACAATACTGGCAGCGGACGGTCTTGCCGGGCCGAACAGTATACCACACCACAGGGTGACCGAGCGCGCCGCCGCCGCCATCGCAGGATACGCGCTTCTCGGTGACGCTCTGGCTCATGGCTTCCTCTCAGGTAACGATTCCGTTACATTGCCCGCAATTGCGCATGGTGCCAATGGTGCCCGCTTGCAGCAATCAAAAAATCCCAAGAACGATAGAATAAATAATCACAGGGCAATAATGAACACTGACGCGAATTGGCCCGAGGTCTCTGAGTCCGGTTCGGACTACGCCATCGAAGCGGTGGGGTTGGACAAGGTATATGCAGGTCGCAAGAAGGCTAAAGCCCAACACGCGCTGAAGAGCCTCGATCTGAGGGTGCCGCGCGGCAGTGTTTTCGGCCTGTTGGGGCCGAACGGCGCTGGCAAATCCACCTTTATCAACATTCTGGCCGGTACGGTGAAGCAGACCGCAGGACAAGCACGTGTATGCGGCTACGACATAACCACCCACAGACGGCGAGCCAGCATGTCGATGGGCGTTGTGCCGCAAGAAATCATCATGGACCCGTTCTTCACCCCGCGCGAATCGCTGGAATTGATGGCCGGCTTCTTCGGCGTGCCGCGGCGACAGCGCCAGAGCGATCACCTCCTCGAAGTCATGGGGATTAAAGACAAGGCCGACGGCTATGCGCGCCAACTCTCGGGCGGCATGAAACGACGCCTGATGGTGGCCAAGGCCATGGTCCACTCGCCACCGGTCCTGATTCTCGACGAACCGACCGCCGGGGTGGACGTCGATCTGCGCCACCATCTCTGGGAGTATATCGCGCGCCTGCAGGAAAGCGGGGTGACGACCATATTGACCACGCATTATCTGGAGGAAGCGCAAGAGTTGTGCGATACCATCGCCGTCATCCATAATGGCGAGCTGATCGTTTGCGAGCCGACCAGAGACATGCTGCGCCGTCTCGACTACAAGACGCTGGTGATCTTTCCTGAGAAACCCCTTGCTTCCCCTCCGGACGGCTTTGGCGATCTCGATGCAACTCTCCGCCGCGACGGTGCCCTGTCGCTGACCTACCGCACTGGCAAGATCGGTGTCGAGGCCATACTGTCCCGTCTGCGCGAGGCTGGCATAGCCTTCTGCGAACTGGAGACCGAACAGCCCGACCTGGAAGATGTCTTCGTCCATCTGACTTCGAAGAAGAAGCCCGAAGCGGCCCCGCAATAAAAGCACTGGCGCGCCGCAAGGCGCGTGGAGAAGCGCCTTATCGGCTGTTTCATACCCACATCGACCAAGGCAAGCCATCAAGGCTCTTGCCCGCTTTGGGATAGCAATGCAGTGTAGTCCTGACACCCCTTCCGACCTCTGCCGGGGATGCTTCAGGCCATTTCCCTTTCGGCGCTTGCCGCCTTATCGTATTGGCCTTCGTGCAAACCAAGCTCGGCCAGCGATAACGCTCCACCTGTGCTATCGCGAACCAGGTCGTACAGGCCCAGCCAGTCCCTGATACGGATGGTTCCGCGCGTATAGGAGAGAAGTCCGAGGCGTTTGAGTTTTCTCAATTCGCGGGTCACCGCCTCGCGATGGCTACAGATATGGGCCGCGATCACCTCGTGCGACGGAGCCAGAACATATTCGTCCCTTGAGTCTTCGGTCAGGCGTAGAACATAGATGTAAAGCCGTGCCTTGGCTGGGAAAAGAGCAAGCTCGGCCACCCGGTTCGACAGCGATATATGGGATTCCGATATCTTGCTCATGACTTTCTTGGCGATACGCGGAAAAAGCATTACCAGCGATTGGAAATCGGTGGCGCTGATACGGGCCAGCTCGCTGTCTTCCGCGGCCCGGATCGACAATAGAGAGCCATCGTCGACACCATCATCATCGACACCGGCCATCGCCTCGATATGCCCGACCAGTTGCATCGGGCCGACGTCGTCTACGATCATCTTACGCGTGCATCCGGCGTTGCACAAAACATGCAACCGACCTCTGAGAACCAAGTGAATGAAGTCAGAACTTCTGATGACCGACTTCCCGCGACGCACGGCAAATACATGAGCCCTTCCGGAAAGCCAGTCGAGCGCAGGAGCATCAGCGGTCGAGAACTCCTCGACCGAAGTCAGTCGCGTCAATAATGTCACAGTACTACCGTACTCTACTACAAGCCATTCAAATATCAGGGTTTTTCCCGATTGTCAACCGAGTGCTCCGGCAGCGATTTCTGCCGCCCTACCGAATCATGGCTTCTCAGTGCGGACTGGAATCCTTCATATGTCCCACTCGGCACTGGTCTCCGCAGTGCGGATATTCAATTTCGGGCTGTATCGACTATCCGGTTGCTGCCCGACCATTTCATCATCTCGCGCAGTCGGGCACCTACCTTCTCTATTTCGTGCTCGCTCGCCTGACGCCGCATCGCGGTCAGTCCTGGCGCTCCGGCCTGGTTCTCCAGAACCCACTCGCGGGCGAAAGAGCCATTCTGGATATTGTCCAGAACTTTGCGCATCGCCGCCTTGGTCTGGCGTGAAACTATGCGCGGACCGGAGACGTATTCGCCATACTCGGCGGTGTTGGAGATCGAGTGGTTCATCGCCCCGATACCACCCTCATAGAGGAGATCGACTATCAGCTTGACCTCGTGCATACACTCGAAATAAGCCATCTCCGGGCCGTATCCGGCCTCGACCAGAGTCTCGAAACCGGCCTTTATCAACTCGACCAGACCACCGCACAGCACCGCCTGCTCGCCGAACAGATCGGTCTCGGTCTCCTCGCGGAAACTTGTCTCTATGACGCCAGCGCGCGTGTTGCCTATTGCCTTGGAATAGGAAAGAGCTACCGCCAGCGCCTCGCCGCTCGCGTTCCTGTGCACGGCCACAAGACCGGGAATGCCCCGCCCCCTGACATATTGATCGCGCAGAGTGTGGCCCGGACCCTTGGGTGCCGACAGAGAAACATCGATACCGGCATCAGGATCAATCAGCCCATAGTGGATATTGAACCCGTGCGCGAACATCAAATGTTTGCCCGCTCCCAAATGCGGCTCGATCTCGTTGGCATAGAGAACGGCCTGTTTCTCGTCCGGCACCAGGATCATGACCACATCGGACGAGCGCGTCGCCTCCTCAGGCGTGACGATATCGAAGCCTTCCTGACGCGCCTTCTCGCGCGATGCAGACTCCGGCTGCAGGCCGATGACAATGTTCGAAACGCCGCTCTCGCGCATGTTGAGGGCGTGGGCGTGCCCCTGACTGCCATATCCGATCACCGCGACTTTCTTCGCCGCAATCAGGCTGAGGTCGGCATCGTCATCATAATATACGCGCATGGTGATCTCACTTTTCGCATGGTCGGTCATACTGCTAATCTCTGTCGGCCCGTCTATACTGCCAGCCCGTCAGCTTCCCCTCGAAGCCCCGCGCATCAGGGACAACACTCCAGAGCGCCCGACCTCTACCAGACCCAATGGACGCATCAGTTCGATGAATTGGTCGATCTTGCGCGAAGCACCAGTGATCTCGAACACGAAACTCCTGGAAGTGGTGTCGATCACCTTGCCACGGAAAATCTCGTTCATGCGCAAAGCCTCGACCCGCGCTTCGCCCGTGGCCCGCACCTTGACCAAGGCAAGTTCGCGCTCCAAACCGTCGGGCGAGGCGCTGACGTCGGTAACTGAGGCCACAGCGACCAGGCGCAGGAGTTGGGCTTCGATCTGTTCGAGAATATGCTCGGTGCCCTTGGTGACTATGGTAATGAGTGAACGCTGCGCCGAGGGATCCACTTCGGCCACTGTCAGACTCTCAATATTGTAGCCGCGCGCCGAAAACAGGCCGACAACGCGCGCCAACACGCCCGGTTCATTGTCGACAACAGCAGCAAGCGTACGCTTCTGCTCCGTCTCCTCGACGTGCTCCATAAAATACGCCGACGGCGCATGATCGTCTGAAACTTGTTCGCTCATGGTGTCACAATCGGTTTTTACTCTCCGAACATACAATCGGCTAGACCAGAGTCCTGTCGCTGCCCTCAATCCCGCTCTTCCCGGCTTCGGATAATATCATCTCGTTATGGGCCGAACCCGATGGGATCATAGGGAAACAATTCTCCGCCTGCTCGACACGACAATCCAGCAGATACGGCCCGTCGTACCCTATCATCGCCTCGATCGCGGCATCCAGTTCACCAGGGCGATCGCAACGCGCGCCGCGGACGCCGTAGGCCTCCGCCAGAGCAACAAAATCAGGCAGGCTCGACGAATAGGAGTGGGAATAACGCCCCTCATGCAGCATTTCCTGCCACTGGCGCACCATGCCCATCCACTCGTTGTTGATGATGAACAGCTTGACCGGCAACTGGTGCTGCACGGCGGTGGACAATTCCTGAATACACATCTGCACGCTGGCTTCGCCCGAAATGCTGATGACCAATGCATCGCGGTGCGCCGCCTGCACGCCGATGGCCGCCGGAAAACCATAACCCATGGTGCCAAGACCTCCCGAAGTCATCCAGCGCATGGGCGTATCGAACTTGTAATATTGCGCCGCCCACATCTGATGCTGGCCAACATCGGTGGTTATGTAGACGTCCTCGCGGGCGCGGGTAAGCTCATACAGGCGGCTGATCGCATGCTGCGGCTTGATCGCACCGTCCTCGGTCTGGGTGTAGGCGAAACAGTCGCGGGCACGCCAGACGTTTATGGCGTCCCACCACGGGCGCAGAACCTCGGGCGAGCGCTTTGCCGACAAGGCCTCGCACAGTGCGTCCAGGGCCAAAGCGCATTCGGCGGCGATCGGCACATCGATCCGAACATTCTTGTTGATCGACGATGAATCGACGTCGATGTGGATTTTGGTCGAGCCGGGAGAGAAGGCATCGAGACGTCCGGTGACGCGGTCATCGAAACGCGCGCCGACACACAGCATGACATCGCAATCATGCATGGCTTGGTTGGCCTCGAACGAACCGTGCATCCCCAGCATCCCGAGGAACAACTCCGACGACGCCGGAAACCCGCCCAGACCCATCAGGGTGGAAGTCACCGGTGCCGACAACGCCTCTGCCAGACGCCGCAAGGACGCACAGGCCGCCTCTCCGGAATTGATGACGCCGCCGCCGTAATAGATGACCGGACGGCGGGCGCTGGTCAGGAGACGCGCCGCGCGGGCGATGGCCGACGGCGAAGGGTTGGTATGCGGGCGATATGTACGATGGCCACTGGTATCGGATCGGCTATAGGGCGCGGTCGCGAACTGGACGTCCTTGGGGATATCGACGACCACCGGTCCCGGCCTGCCGGTGCTGGCGATATGGAAAGCCTCGTGCAGGGTATGGGCCAGAGCGCCCGGATCGCGGACCAGATAATTGTGTTTGCTGCAGGAGCGTGTGATGCCGACCGTATCGCACTCCTGAAAAGCATCGGAACCGATCAGATGAGTAGGCACCTGCCCGGTGATAACCACCAGCGGGACCGAGTCCATCATGGCGTCGGTGATCGGTGTTACCATATTGGTCGCGCCCGGCCCGGAGGTCACCAGAACCACGCCGCAACGCCCGGTCGAGCGCGCATAGCCTTCGGCCATATGGCCCGCGCCCTGCTCGTGGCGGACAAGTATGTGGCGGATACTCTCATGCTCGAACAATGCGTCGTAGATGGGAAGTACCGCGCCTCCCGGATAGCCGAATATGGTATCGACACCCTGATCTTCCAGCGCGGTAATGACGATCTCGGCCCCGGTCATCTCCCGTGTCGCGCTTACTGTATCCATGGCGTTACTCCCAAAACGGCACTGCAACGAGACAGAGTGCCGCACGCCGCCGACATCAAGCGGCGCGACCCCCTCCTTGTGCCATATCGTCGATCTCACTCACAAGCCGCGGTGTCACTATCTGCAAGCGCCGGTTCAGCGTCGTTGCGGCGATACGCGGCCATGACGGCAACTGGTGCGCTGCCCATGTATATTGGCGTTTGGCATAACGGCGCATGTCCGCACATGATCTTTGATACATTTCGCTGTGGCCGATCTTGCCGTCCAGCCACGCGAGAATCCACTTGAGTCCGTGCGATTTGCTGATCGGACGGTGCGGATCAAGCCCGCGGGCACCAAGAGCGCGAGCCTCCTCGACCGCACCATCGGAAAGAGCTGCGACGAAACGCTCCTCAATACGCGCGTGCACCCATGGACGCGGCGGCGTCAGCGTCACTCCAATCCATGGCGGCGCAAGAGGCTCGCCTGATCGCTCATGGAAACTGCCAAGCGGGCGGCCGGTGCTGTAGTGGACCGCAAGCGCACGGAGTAGACGATGCCCGTCGTTTGCCTCGATACGGCTTGCCGAGACCGGGTCGCAGCGAGCCAGCTCCTCGGCACCTCTGCCCGACGCAACGACAGCCTCGGCCCGCGCGCGCGCTCCGGCGGTTACCGGAGGAATGACGGACAGGCCGCCCTGCAATGCCATGAACGCCAGTCCCGTCCCGCCGACGACGATGGGCAATCGCCCGCGCCGCCTGATGTCCGCAATGCAAGGCCCGGCCTCCCCAAGCCAATGCCCGACCGAGTAGGCTTGCGCCGCGTCGACATGCCCATAGAGATGATGCGGCACGCGGCTGGTCTCTTCCGCCGTCGGGCGCGCCGTCAACCGGGAGAGATCACGATATACCTGCATGGAATCGGCATTGACGATCTCGCCGCCTATCTGCTCGGCGAGCGCCAGAGCGAGCGCGCTCTTGCCACAGGCCGTCGGTCCGTGGATAAAAATTGCCATGAGCAATGGTATCAGAGCCGGGTGATAGAGTGAAACTCGTTCTTGTCGCAGGGCGCGGTCGGAGCGCCGAGATCGAGAGCATCGCGCGCTCTGCCCCGGGTCGGATCGGGCCGCTGTCCCGACTGGCGCATTGCAGCCACACCGCCATTGAGACTTCGATCGCTTCGGAGAAAGCCGAAGAAGCCCGATCCTTAGTGGCGGACCGGGCCGGGCGCGCCGACGTCGACTGGGCGCTGATGTCATCGGTCAACCGGCGCAAGAAACTGCTGATGTGCGACATGGATTCGACCCTGATTCTGGAGGAATCTCTCGACGAACTGGCAGCGCTGGCGGGCTGCGGCGAGGCCGTTGCCGAGATCACCGATCGGGCCATGCGCGAGGGAGGGGATTTCGCGTCCGCGTTCAGAGCGCGCCTCGCGCTTCTTCGAGGGGTCGGTCGCCGAAGCATCATTGCTGCACGCGACCGGTTGCGTCTGACTCCCGGCGCCAGCGAGATGGTAGCCACCATGCAGGCGAACGGAGCGCGATGCATTCTGGTCTCGGGCGGTCTGGATATCTTCGTTTCGCATATCTCCAGCCGGTGCCGATTCGACGCATGGGACGCCAATTCAGCCATCTTCTCAGGTGACGTTCTGACAGGAGGAATCGCCGCCCCGATCAAGGGAGCGTCGGCCAAAAGCGATATTCTGCGCCGCGAGTCGGCGAACCTCAGGCTCGATCACGGCGACAGCCTCGCCATCGGCGATGGAGACAATGATCGCGACATGGTCGCGGCTGCCGGCCTCGGTATCGCCTATCACGGGTCGGACGTCCTCAGACGACTTGCCGACTGCCGTATCGACCACACCGACCTGACCAGCGTTCTGTATTTCCAAGGCTACGGAGAAGGCGACATCGTCCGGCCAACGGAACAGGCGTGAAGTATTTACCCTATGTTGTTTTTTCTCAGCTAGCTTGACGGCGTAAGAGCAATCATGGTGCAGGGAATGGTCATGCGTTCACTCGTATGCGTATCCCCAGGTTTTCCTTGCGGCCATCGACCCGGAGCGACCCATACAAAATGAATTCATTCTTCAAGAAGGCCGCTGCAGCGGCGGCCATCGCGACCCTGACCCCGACCGCAGCCATCGCAGCCAGTGTACCGACTACGGCGGGCGCGCCTAGCAAGGCCGAACTCGAATTGTCCGAAGGATTGGCTCAACGCATCGCCGAGGCTATCTATCGTGTCGACTTTCTGAACCCGGAACTGGACGGTTCGATAATTGACGGGGTAATAGAACCCGTTCTCACTGACGCCGGGCCTACCCCGGACATGCGGCGATACATAGGTGAAATCCTGAGCGTATGGTTCGCGTCCCAACCGCGTATCACCGAGTCGGTGTTGCGCACCATCCCGGAATACTCCGAGCGCATCGAACTGGTCAGCATGGAGACCGACAGCGAGCCCGAATTGAACGACGAGACCCAAGGCATAATTTCCTTCAGACGGATATTGAGTACAAAACCGCCACGGGCGGTTTCGCGCGGCAGTTCTGATTATTAGAGCAAGGTCTCGCCAAAAGGCGAAACCTCACGAGACAGTCAGAACGACAAACAATCAGGTAAGGAGATAAGAGTCCGTAGTAAATAAAGTAGAGAGCGTAGATTCCCTTAAGTTATCAGTTACCTCACTTACCTGCCACTTTCGCGGGGAACAGACAAAAAAGGGATAACCACCTGCCATGCGCATACTCTTACTGGCTCTGATTACAATCGGCACCTCAACGACTCTATCGGCAGCCGCGGAAACGGACAGCTATTTCCTCCGGGACCGCAATGTTGGCGTCACCGAACGAACCCGGCCCGAATATGACACGGCGCCTTTGCGCATGGGGGGCTTTCTGGTCAGCCCGGACCTGCAAACGGACGCAGTCTGGTCGGACAATATTTTCGCTTCCAGAATGTCTCCGACATCGGACTACATTTTCTCGCTCAGGCCATCGGCGGAAATCGTATCATCCAAGACCCTGCACGCCGTGGAAGCACGCTTCTTTGCCGGCTACCATCGCTATAGCGACAACCCCGGAGAGACCACCACCGACGGCGGTGGCCGACTGGCCGCACGACTGGATCTACAAGAAAATACGAGCCTGTCGCTCACCGGTCATTACGAGTTTCTCCATCAGCCCAGAAGCGCGGCAGCCAGCAATACCATGGCCAAAGCACCTATCGCATATACCGATTTCGGCCTGATCCTGTCGGCACAACGCGAATTCGGGCGCGTTCGTGCCATCATCGAAACCGGATACGACGGCGATGATTTCTCCGATGGCGAAACCGCATCGAATTTGCCCATAGAGCAAGACTACCGCGATCACAGCGAATTATACGGCCGGGCGAACATCGGTTATGCTTTTAGCCCTGCGGCATCGGTCTTCCTGCGCGGGCGCGCCGAAACCGTGACCTTCAACGAAAAAACACCCTTCGGAGTTGATCGCAACCAGTCGGGCTATGTGATCGAGCTCGGTGCCGATTTCGATATTTCCAACTTGATGCGCGGCGAGATAGGGGTCGGTTATCTGACGCGCAGTTTCGTCGAGCCCGGCAGAGGCGATATCAGCGGCTGGAGCCTGGACGCCGAGGTAGGTTGGTATCCAATGCCTCTGATAACTCTCAAGGCCGAAGCCAGACGCCGGGTTAGAATTTCCGGACTCGCCGTATCTACCGCATATGTCGAACTGGCCGCATCGCTCCGTGCAGACTACGAGATGAGGCGAAACATCCTGCTGTTCGCTGAAGGCAGCATCGGAGAGGACGACTACACCGATATCTTGCTCATAGACTCATATAACAGTCTCGAGGCTGGTGCGCTCTGGGTCACAAATCGACATCTGGCGGTATCGCTGTCCGCACGGCGGCGCACCGGCTCGCGGAGCACCCTGCTCTCTGCCGGCTCACGCGGCTTCGACGAAAACCGGATCGCCATCTCGCTGATCGCGCGCCCTTAATATCCTTACATCTTCTCCTTTGTCTCTCTCTTCCGCAGCACCAGCCGACGCCTCAGCCCGCGTCGTCAGTTTCCCGGATCAGGCCCGGGCGATGCCATCGGCGCCTTCGGTCGCCACTCCCGTCAGCGGTGGCGTCGATCTCGGTCAATTGATAGCCATTCTGCGGCGGCGCATGTATCTGGCGGCCGGAAGTTTTCTGATCGCCGCCGCGCTGGTGTCCACGATCACCCTCCGCGCGACGCCGCTATATACTTCGACCGGAAGCATTCTCATCGATCCCCGCGAGACCGAAGTCGTCGACTTTCAGTCGGTGCTGTCGGGTCTGACGCCGGATTCGGCGGTCGTCGATACCGAGGTCAAACTGATCCGAAGCCGCAATATCGCCGAAAAGGTCATCGAAAAGCTGAAGCTGACCGACGACCCGGAATTTAATGCAGCGCGGCGCGAACGGTCTTGGATATCCTCTACGCTTTCCACCATCGTCGGCGGGCTTACCGACATGGCACCAGCCGAAGCAGTAGACAGAGCACCAGCATACAACTCCGAGCAAATCGAATACGAAAAAACCCTCGCCGAGGTCGGCAAAAAGCTCAGTGTGCGCCGCGAAGGCCTGACCTATGTCATCGCCATTTCCTTCGAGAGCGAGAAACCGGCTAAATCGGTGCGCATCGCTGGCGCGTTCGCCGACCAATACCTGAACGCACAACTGGAAGCCAAATTCGATGCCACCTCCCGAGCCAACCAATGGCTGAACGAGCGCCTGTCGGTGCTGCGGTCCGAAGTACGGAAGGCGGAAAGCCTGGTCGAGGCTTTCCGGGCGCGCTCGGGTCTCCTCAGTTCGGAGGGCTCATCGCTGACCGAACAGCAGATATCCGATCTCAATGCCCAGTTGATCTCACAAAAAGTGCGGGTCAACGAAGCCAAGGCACGCCTGGAGTCGGTGCGCACTCGTCTGGCGCTCGGAGACGATCCCGAAACCATCGGCGAGGTGCTCAAATCACCGGTTATCGCAGAGTTGCGCAAACAACAGGCCGAAGTCAGCCGTCACTACGGCGAGTTGTCGGCGCGCTACGGTCCGGAACACCCTGCCATAATCAAGATTCTTCGCGAAAGCGCCGATCTGCAGACAGAGGTCGATCGGGAAGTCAATCGCATTCAATCCAATTTGAAGGCCGAACTGGATGTAGAGCGGCAACGCGGGGCAGCGTTGCGGAATAGCCTCAAGTCGATGCGCGACACTCTGGCCCAGAACAATGAGTCGCTGGTGCGCCTGCGCGAACTGGGACGCGACGCCGAAGCCAGCAGGACACTGTACGAGAATTTCCTCAACCGTTCCAAACAGACGAGCGAAAAGGGACTGCTGAACGAGGCCGATGCCCGCATCGTGTCAGCCGCATCGATCCCTACCAGCAAAAGCCATCCCAAGACCCTTGCCTGTCTGATGCTGGCGCTGTTCATCGGCTTGATGGTGGCTGGTATTCTGGTCGTTCTCGCCGAGACCTTCGATCATGGCCTGTCCAACAGCGCCGAAGTAGAGGCGGAACTGGACCTGCCCTGTATAGCCTCGGTGATGCAGTTGCGCCCGGAAAAAGAAACCTCGGGAATGGCAGCGCTTGATCCGCCGGACTATATCGTCGAGAGGCCGACATCGGGATTCGCCGAAGCGTTCCGGGCCATTCGTTCTTCCATCACGCTCTCCAACGTGGATGCGCCACCGAAGGTATTGGCGGTGACCTCGGTCGCACCCGGCGAGGGCAAAACCACCATCAGCCTTTGTCTTGGACGCATTTCAGCAATGTCAGGGGTGCGCACCGTCGTCGTGGACTGCGACCTGCGCCGCCGCACCCTGAGCAGATCCATACTCACCGGACACTGCGAGACCGGAATGCTGGAAGTGCTCGCCGACCCGAGCGCTCTGGATAACGCCCTGATACGGCGTAACGGCCGTACCGAACTGGACATCCTGCCGCTTAGCCAAGACGCTTTCACTCCGCACGACACCTTCGGATCAGAGGCCTTCCGTGCCCTGCTGCACACCTTGTCGCAGCGCTATGATCTGGTGGTGCTCGATACCGCTCCCCTTCTGGCGGTGGCCGAAATACGCACCGTCGCCTATCTGAGCGATGCGGTCATTCTCGCCACCAGGTGGCGGAAAACAACCGCGCGGGCAGCGCGGGCCGCTACCAACGTTCTGCGAGGCATCAACGCCCGCGTCGCCGGTGTGGTGCTTAACAGGGTCGATCCCACGGCTGCGGGCCGGTTCGAGTCGAGCGGCTACGGCTATTACGGCGAATACACAAATTACTACACGCATAAATAGCCGCCGGGCGGAACCAGCGTCAGATAATATCCCGGCGTAACAGAACGCGGTGGACGGTGCGCGGCAGAATATACATGTCCAGCGCCAGAGACGCGCGCTCAGCATAAAAACGATCATAGAGAGCCTTACGGCGCGGCGGCACGGCGTTTCGTCCGCGAATTTGCGCAAGACCGGTGATTCCGGGACGCACCGAGGCGATTACCGGGAATTTGGCCCGCTCTGGCATGGCGATGTCGTTCGGGATCAAAGCGCGCGGACCGACCAGACTCATCTGTCCGCGGAGCACGCTCCATAATTGCGGCAGTTCGTCGAGGCTGGTGGAGCGCAGGAAACGACCGAGCGGCGTGATGCGCGCCTCCATCTCGCCCAGCACTTCGCGCGAGACGACTTGCGTTCCAGCCTCCATCGAGCGGAATTTGGGCATCAGGAATACTTTTCCCCCGCGCCCTGCCCGCTTCGACCAGAAGAGACCAGGTCCCTCGCCCGAAGCACGCACAGCTATCCATACAGTCGCAATGACCGGAACGAAAAAGGTCAGAGCCGCCGCCGACACCACGATATCGAGACCTCTCTTGAACGGCATCGACCTGAGCGGCACCGGCAGGGGCAAGGATTCTTCGGCAGCCGTAGCTCCTGAAGCGATCCCGACCCGACACCCTATTCGGCAATCTGTCGCAAGATCCATGAACTGTCCCTGGATACCGGCTCGACGAACGCCACACTGGCTCCCGCGCAATTACCCTTATTCCGCGCATCTCTTGGTTAATTTCAGGTTGGTCGGGACGCGAACGCTCGCGACAGACAGCGGAATTCGGCCTGGGTCAGCGTCTCCGGGCGGCGAGTCTCCTCTATGCCGGCCTCGGACAGGAGACGCGCCGGGTCCGAGACAAGATGTTTAAGACTGGCGCGTAGCATCTTGCGACGCTGTCCGAAGGCCGCGGCGGTAACCTTCCCAAGCGACTCCCAGTCCTCGAAGCGCCGATCCGCTGGCAGCGGCTCCATAACCACAAGAGCCGAATCAACCTTCGGCGGCGGACGAAACGCCCCCGGCGGCAAGGTAAAGGCGATATTCGGGCGTGTTACCGCTTGAGCAAGCACCGACAAACGCCCGTACCGGCCCGATCCGGGTCCGGCGCACAAGCGTTCGCCGACCTCCCGTTGCACCATCACCACCATCTCGCGCCGCCAGTCGCCGACGCGGAGCCAGTCGACTATCAGGCGTCCGGCAACGCCATAGGGCAGATTGGCTATGATCTTGGCGCTGGCGATGCTCTGCTGCCGGGCGAAATCATGCCAGTCGATGCGCGCGGCGTCGGCATGGAGAACGCGGAGCCTCCCCGTGCGCACTTCTGACCAGTCTTTTAGCGCTGAAGCGAGGCGGCGGTCGATCTCAATGGTAATCAGCGGATCGGAACCTGCCGCAAGGAGGGCTTTGGTCAGCCCTCCCGGACCCGGTCCTATTTCTACTACCGCCTCACCGGCCACCGGACCGGCAGCGAGCGCGATACGGTCCAGAATGGCTCGGTCAAGAAGGAAATGCTGCCCGAATCGCCGCGCCAGACCGCCTCTGACGGTGTGCGCGCTCAATCCGCCATCCCGGCGGCGAGACCCAGCGCCGCTATCAGGCTGTCGGGGCGGGCGTCGTGTGCGCGATCGTAAGCGACGCCGTGATCGGGAGAGGTGCGCGTGAAGCTCAATCCCAGCGTGGTATTGACGCCGTTCCAGAAATCGACAGTTTTGACCGGAATCAGTCCCTGATCGTGAAAGAGTGCGATGGCGGCGTCATGGCTGCCTTGGCGCAGATGGTGGAACAGGCTGTCGGTCGGGTGCGGCCCGGTGATTTCCATACCCTCGGCGCGCAAGATCGCTATGGATGGCGCGAGGATATCACTCTCTTCGGACCCGAACGCGCCTCCTTCGCTGCCATGCGGGTTTAGCGCAGCCAGCGCCAGACGCGGACTGGCAATGGAGAAGCGCTCGGCGAGCGAGGTTGCCACTATGCGCGCCGTGGTTGCGATCAGTTCGGGATCGAGGGCATCGATAGCATCGCGTAGCGACAAATGCGTCGTGGTCAAAGCTATGCGCATACCGCCTCCGACCAGCATCATAACCGGATGCGGAGGGCTATCGGGGTCGGACAGATGGGCCAGAAACTCGGTATGGCCAGCGAAGGCGAAGCCGTTCTCCACCAACAGCGACTTGTTGATCGGATTGGTGACGATGGCGGCAGCGTCGCCAGCGATGACGGTTTCGACGGCGCGACGGATAGCCTCAATGGTTGCTGATACGCTGGCGGGGTCCGGCGCGCCCGGCGTCGCAGGCGGACAGTCGATGTGCATTACAGGCAGAGCACGCCCGAAGACCTCGACCGCCTGTCGCGGATGGCCGATGATCTCTGCCGGGTGGTCCGCGCCGCGAATGACGTCTGCATCGCCGACGACGAAGAAAGGTCGGGACAACTGCTGCCGATGCTGCCAGGCACGACGTGTGATCTCCGGTCCGCAGCCAGCCGGATCGCCCATCGTCACCGCAAGAGGCAGAGGAGAAGACATGGTTCGATTCCGGCTGTATCGCGGTATTTGAACATCCTATACATATATTGAGGAAGCACGGCAGGGGAAGCATGTTCCCTGTCAGGAGAGAATCGCATGGCCGAATCAATCATGATTCTTCTGAGCCCGGCCAAACGGCTCGACATGTCGGCACCCGACCCGGAATGGCCGGTCAGCACGCCCCAATTCCTCGACGCCGCCAAAACCTTGCGCAATCGCGCCCTGCGCGGCGGCAAGGCGGGCCTGCGCCAGGAAATGAAAATCTCAGACCACCTTGTCGATCTGACTCACACCCGCTTCAAGGACATGACGCTGGCGCCGCAGCCCGAAGGCGGCAAACAGGCATTGTTCGCCTTCGACGGCGAAGTCTATCGGGCCATCGACGCCGGGACGCTGGATGCAGACGCCCTTTCCTGGACGCAGGATCATGTGCGTATTATTTCCGGCCTCTATGGTATTTTGCGCCCCGCCGACCTGATCGAGCCGTATCGGCTGGAGATGGGTAGCACCATCCGGGGCGGGAATCTCTATTCGTTCTGGGATCGCAGGCTGGCGCAGTCGCTCGCGGACGAGGGGATCGATTCCATAATCAATCTGGCCTCGAACGAATACAGCAAGGCGGTGGTCAGACATGCATCTTCCGCTATCATCGAGTGCGCCTTCCACGAGATCAAAAACGGCAAGGCCCGACCATTGTATTATTATACCCGGCGGGCACGCGGACTGATGGCCCGCCATGCCATCGACAACCGTATAACCGAGTCCGGGGACCTCAAGAGTTTCGACAGCGAAGGCTATAGATTCAACAAAGAGGCCTCCAGCGACGGCAAATTCATCTTTTCGCGCCCGCAGCCCGCACCAGCCGGTCGTTGATCGCTTCGCCGAGACCGGTATCAGGAATCGGAGCCACCGCGATGCGCTGTCCGAAACCGTCCAGCCGCCGCAACATCGCAAACAGATTGAAGGCCGCCTCGCTCATGTCGCCGGTGGGAGAAAGATTGAGGACGTCGGGGCGCGCCGTTACCTCTTCCGGTAACGCTCCGAAGGCAAGATAGGATTCTCCATGGCGCGCCGGACCATCGGCGTTCATGCGTACAGGCACGCGCGGCGAATAATGCCGCCCCATCCGTCCCGGCGTCATCGGAGCTTTCGCAGTGTCCGGTCCAACCAAAACACCCGATGTAGCTTCGATCCGCGCCCGTGATATCGCCCCCAAACGCAACAGGCGCGCTGGCTCCACCCGCGCATCGACAATGCTCGACTCCAAACCGCTCACGCACGGTCCGGCGTCCAGGATCATCGCAACTTCGTCACCAGAGAAATCTTCGGCAACGTGTTCGGCCCGCGTCGGACTGACCCTGCCCGACGGGTTGGCCGATGGCGCGGCTATGGCCGTGCCCGCCGCCGCCAGCAAAGCCAGAGCCACCGGGTGCGAGGGAACTCGCACCGCGACCGTCCCCGCAGCGGCGCGCGCACGCACACACACGCCTGCGTTGGTCCGCGCGGTCAGGACAATGGTCAGCGGTCCGGGCCAGAACGCCGCCGCCAGAGACTCGGCCATCCGGGTAGGCCGGCACAGATCGAACACCTGCGCCGCGTTGGCCCCATGCACGATCAGCGGATTGGAGAGCGGGCGTTTCTTGATCGCGTAGACGGCGGCAACAGAGCTGTCGTTGCTGGCATCGGCGCCGAGTCCATATACGGTCTCGGTTGGAAAAGCCACTATCCTGCCCCCGGCGATCAGACGCGCGGCGCGAGCTATCGTCTCGGTATTGGCCTCCGTAACCCCAGTCACCTGACGATACGGTCAGTTCGCAAGTGACCCTGAACAGTGATCGTCCGACCGACCCACTCCCCGGTTGCATCCGACGATACCCCGACGCCAAGATCCAATCGGTCGAGGTCCAGAACGAAACGTGCTTCGGCGCTATCTCCGTCTATGGTCACCGTGGCCGGGAAAGACACCGGATGATCGCGGCCCTTGAAGGTCAGCACTCCGTCGACGCGATAAGAGTCGCCGCCAATAGCGCGCATGGCCGAGGACGCAAAGAATGCGTAACGATGGGAACCGGTATCGAACCAGTCGTCCGAGTTCAGCGTCTGGTCGTAATAGGAATCTCCTGTTCTGGCGCTACTCATGTCGATCCCGGCCTCGATGGCGTTGGCGGCATCGTTTTGAGGCTCGACGCGAATACTGGCCTGCCAGCTCTGAAACCTCCCCGCGAATGGCTTTCCTGCGTGAGTTCCTGAGAAGCCTATGCTGCTGTCCTGCATACGCACCTGCCAATTTCCGTCGACACGAATCAAATGCGGCGTATCCGCCCCGCGCGAGCCAAGGACTCCGACCGCAGCGATTACAGCGAACAGCGCCGCCGACCCACCGAAAGCAATCAATGCCCCGCGCGCCCGGCGAATCGGAGGTAGCGTCGGCCCGAACAGTTTTGGCGCCATACGCGCTATCAGCCCGTCGCCATCGACGAAATGATGTTTGAGAGCGGCTCCGACATGTAGCGCCACCAAGGCCAGCATCAGCCAGGCCAGCTTGCCATGAGCGTTTTCAAATATTGGGAACAAGGCTTTCCTGGTCGCCGGGTCGAGGTCAGCGAGACCGGGAATATGGGGCCAGCCAACGATTCCGAATACCACCGTCGGCAACGAGATCGGGGCCGCCGACACCAATATCCATCCGGTGAGCGGCATCAGCAACATCAGAGCGTAGAAAGCCCAGTGGACGATCTCCGAGGCACGGTGCTGCCAATCGGGCATGGGAAGCGGAGGCGGAGGCGGATTGAGAAGACGCCAGCAAAGCCGCGCCAGCGTCAGGAAAAAAAACGCTAACCCAGAGGATTTGTGCAATTGGTATAGCGTTTTCTTCAAAGGGTCCGAATCCGGCAAATCGCTCATGTTCCAACCGAGCGCGATCATGCCGATCAGCGCGGCGGCCATGGCCCAGTGCAGACCTATGGCGACTGCGGAATAGCGCGGCGAACGCGACCCGCCGGAAGGAGATATCTGCGACACGGGTCTTCAAGCGGCTCCCTTGCCCTGCGCATATAATGCTTTTCCTGCATCGGCAGGGGCCGGATGGTCAAGCGACCGCAAGCGCCCCCCACCATTGGCACGTCTCAACCCTTGTACATGGCTGCTTCTCTGGCCGAAAGCCGTTCTTCTATCTCCGGTCGGGCGGCTTGGTCCGCTCGACGAATTCGGCCTCTATTATGATCTCGACCTCGTCGCCAATACCGGGCAACAAAGCGGTCAGCCCGAAATCGGAGCGCCTGATCATGCCCTTTGCCGAAAACCCTATCGAGTCGCGCCCACGGAACCAAGGGAAATTGTGAACTCCATTGAACGTCACTTTCAACTCGACCGGGCTGGTAACCCCGAGAAACGTCAGGTTTCCGGTCATGACACCCCTGTTACGCCCCTTTTTTTTAATCTTCGTCGAAGCGAACTCAATGGTCGGGAACACCGGGGTATTGAACCATTTGGAGTCGTTGGCCAATTCCTCGTCCCAGGCATCGGGCTTCGTCGGATGCAAGGCCCGCACCGAAGTCGGATCTATGGTCGCGGTCACGCGCGAGTTGACCGGTTTGGCCGGATCGAAGTGCAAAGTGGCGTTGAAATCTGCAAAGCGCGCTGTGTATTTGGACAGACCCATATGGCTGACCCGCCAGATCAGCGACGCATGAGATTTTTCGAGATCGTATATGCCCGCGTTGACCTCTTTCAGATCAAGCGAGGCCGCCTGAGCCGCACCCGAAAGCGCCAGCGCCACTGCGCAACATATGCGTCCGAACAACACTCTCATCACCGAGATCAGCATAAACCCGCACGAGGTAATACGCAAGCAGCCAGACCTTGCCCGGTTCGCCTCGGTGTGGCTACATCCGCAACCAGCGGATCACCCTCTTTCGCATAAGTTGGACGAATGCCATGCCGCGGCGCACCGATATAGACAGCATAGTCATTCTGGGCGCTGGCCCCATAACCATCGGTCAAGCCTGCGAGTTCGACTATTCGGGGGTTCAGGCGGTAAAGGCGCTGAAGAAAGACGGCTATCGGACGATCCTGGTCAACTCCAATCCGGCGACGCTGATGACCGACCCGGATCTGGCCGACGCCACCTATATCGAGCCGATAATACCCGAATTCATTGAGAAAATCCTCGAGGCCGAAAAACCCGACGCCCTCTTGCCGACCATGGGCGGGCAGACGGCTCTGAATTGCGCTCTGGCGTTGGAGGAGTCGGGGGCTCTTGCTCGCCATGGCGTCGAATTGATCGGAGCCGACGCCAAAGCCATCGAAAAAGCCGAAGACCGCGATCTGTTCCGGCAAGCCATGCAATCTATCGGTCTGGCAGTGCCCGTATCGGAGATCGCATCCGCTCCCAAAATCTCCGGAGATACCAGCACTCCCGGCCATGACATGATCGAGGGGGTGAAGCGCGCTCTGGCCGCCGCCAGTCGTATCGGCCTGCCGGTGATCATTCGCCCGGCCTTCACCATGGGAGGCGAAGGCAGCGGCGTCGCCTACAACTTGACCGAGGTCGAGACCATAGCCAGAGCCGGTCTTGCCGCCTCGCCGCGCGCCCAGATATTGATCGACGAATGCCTGATCGGCTGGAAGGAATACGAGATGGAGGTCGTCCGCGACCGCGCCGACAACGCCATCATCGTTTGCTCCATAGAGAATGTAGACCCTATGGGCGTTCACACCGGCGATTCGATCACCGTCGCCCCGGCACTGACCCTCACCGACCGCGAAATGCAGACCATGCGCGACGCCGCCATTGCCGTGCTCCGCGAGATTGGCGTCGATACCGGTGGCTCCAACGTGCAATTCGCAGTCGATCCTTCCAGCGGGCGCATGGTGGTGATCGAGATGAACCCGCGCGTCAGCCGGTCCTCGGCGCTGGCTTCAAAGGCGACCGGCTTTCCAATTGCCAAGGTCGCCGCCATGCTGGCCGTCGGGTATACACTCGACGAGTTGGCGAACGATATCACTGGCGTCACCCCGGCCAGTTTCGAGCCGACCATCGACTATGTGGTGACCAAAATGCCCCGCTTCGCCTTCGAGAAATACAAAGGTGCGCCGGACCGGTTGACCACCTCGATGATGTCTGTCGGCGAAGCCATGGCCATCGGCGGCAATTTCAAGGAGAGCCTGCAAAAAGCCATCTGCTCGCTCGAAACCGGAATGACCGGGTTCGATCCCGCTCTGCCGCCGAATACCGAGCGCGACGATATTCTTCACGCCACGGGACGTCCCTCACCGATGCGCATATTCGCCGTCGCTGATGCCCTGCGGGCCGGGATTGCGGTCGAATCCATACACGAGGTCAGCGGTATCGATCCATGGTTCCTGCGCCAGATCGGCGAGATAGTGGAAAGCGAAGCGCGCGTGGACGAAAAGGCATTGCATTCGGCCTCGCGATTGCTGGCTCTGAAATCGGATGGGTTCTCGGACGCTCGCATCGGAGCGCTGACCGGTCGCGGTGAGAACGCCGTGCGTGCGGCTCGGCACCGGCTCGGCGTTCGACCCGTTTTCAGGAGCGTCGATACCTGCGCTGGCGAGTTCGCGGCCGGAACGCCTTATCTGTATGCGACCTATGTTCCGCCGCATGTGGCCGCCGATGGGCAGATTGTGCCACCCGCCAGCGAGGCGGCTCCCGATGACGGGCGTAAAGTGGTCATCATTGGCGGCGGACCGAACAGGATCGGTCAGGGGCTGGAGTTCGACTATTGCTGTTGCCACGCGGCCTTTGCCATGGCCGACATGAACATTTTCAGCATCATGATAAACTGCAATCCAGAGACCGTCTCCACCGACTACGATACGTCGGACCGGCTATATTTCGAGCCGCTGACGGACGAACATGTCGGGGAAGTCCTCCATCGCGAGAGCAGTACAGGCGACCTTCTCGGCGTCGTGGTCCAGTTCGGCGGTCAGACGCCGTTGAAGCTTGCTCCGGCCATCACCGGAAGCGGTATCGCCCTTCTCGGCACAGCGCTCAAGTCCATCGAAGCAGCCGAAAACCGCGAGAGTTTTTCCGATCTGATCGCCAGTTTGGGCTTGCGTCAACCGCCCTCGCGCACTGCGAGAAGTATGGCAGAGGTGCTTGCCGCCGCCGATGCCCTGGGTTATCCGCTGCTGCTCCGGCCATCGAATGTCCTTGGAGGACGGGCCATGGAAATCGCGCGCAATGACGAAGAGATGCGACGCCATGCCGAAGAAGCGATCCGGGTTTCCGACGGTGCTCCGCTGCTGATCGACCGCTTCCTGAGCGACGCCATCGAGGTCGATATCGACGCCCTGGCCGACGGGACCGGTACCCATATCATAGGCGTCATGGAGCATATCGAGGAAGCTGGCATTCACTCTGGCGATTCGGCCTGCGCGGCTACCCCGTTCTCCCTTAAAGAGCCGGTGGTGAAAAAACTCTGTGCGCAAACGCGGGCGCTTGCCGAAAAGCTGTCGGTGCGCGGACTGATGAATGTGCAATTCGCCATCAAGGACGAGGATATCTTCGTCCTCGAAGCCAATCCGCGCGCCTCGCGCACCATCCCCTTCATGGCCAAAGCGGTCGGTATGCCGTTCGCCCGCATAGCGGCGTCGGTCATGGCCGGACGGCCCCTTGATTCCTTTGGCCTCGGACCGGGTCCGAGGCCGCCGCACCGGGACGCGATAAAGGAAGCGGTTTTTCCCTTTGCGCGCTTTGCCGGGTTCGATCCGGTGCTCGGCCCGGAGATGCGCTCGACCGGCGAGGTGATGGGCATGGACAAGAGCTTCGGCGGCGCTTTCCTGAAGAGCCAACTGGCCGCAGGCGTGATCCTGCCCAACTCGGGTTCATGTTTCATTTCGGTCAAGGATTCCGACAAGCCTGCGGCTACAAAACTGGCCCGAGACCTGGTAAATCTTGGCTACTCGATCGTCGCCACCGACGGAACGGCAAAATATCTGACCGATCGAGGGGTAGCAGCCAAGCGCGCAAACAAGGTTCGGCAGGGCCGCCCGCACATCGTCGACAGCATGGTCAACGGTCAGATACAGATAATCGTAAATACCGGAGGTCAGGCGTCGCTGAAAGATTCGGCCTCCATTCGCCGCACGGCCCTGATACACGGCATCGCATTCTATACGACGCTCGCCGGGGGCAAAGCTGCCCTGGCAGCCCTTGGAGCGCTGTCGTCCGGAGACGCGCTTGAAGCCGCGCCTCTTCAGGATTACACTTGCAGAACGATACCCACCGCGTTTGAGCATTAGGCAATCACCGAACCAATCATGCAGCGCATCCCCATGACTAAGGACGGGCTCAACGCCCTTGAGGAAGAATTGAAAATTCTCAAAGGCGTGGAGCGCCCCCAGATCATCCAAGCCATAGCCGAGGCGCGTGCGCACGGCGATCTGTCGGAAAACGCCGAATATCACGCGGCCAAGGACAGGCAGAGCTTCATCGAAGGACGCATGGCGGAAATCTCCGGCAAGCTGGCGCTGGCCGACGTCATCGACACATCGCGTCTGAACGGCGAGACTGTCGTTTTCGGAGCAACCGTCACGGTGTGTGACGAACAAGCCGAGAAAGAAGCCGTCTACAAGATCGTCGGTGAAGACGAAGCCAATGTCGCCGATGGCAAGATATCGCTGAACTCGCCCATCGCCCGCGCTCTGATCGGCAAGGAAGTCGGAGACGTGGCCGAGGTCATGGCTCCCTCCGGCGCCCGGTCATACGAGATTACCGCCATCGCCTGGCTGTGAGACTTCTTGGTATTCGTGTCAGAGCATGATGTCCTGATCGTAGGCTCCGGACCGGCGGGCTATACTGCTGCCATCTATGCCGCCCGTGCCATGCGCAGCACAGCCATCGTCTCCGGACCGCAGCCAGGTGGCCAACTGACCATAACCACTGATGTCGAGAATTATCCGGGCTTCGAGAACCCGATCCAGGGGCCGGATCTGATGGAACAGATGCGCGCACAGGCAGAAAGACTCGGCGTGGTCATGATCGAGGATACAATCGTCTCGGCACGACTCGATCGCCACCCTGTCTCGCTGGTCGGAGAGAGCGGCGCGGCGATTGTCGGCCACACACTGATCATCGCTACCGGGGCGCAGGCCAAATGGCTCGGCCTCCACTCAGAGACACGCTATCGCGGACAAGGCGTCTCTGCCTGCGCCACGTGCGACGGGTTCTTCCACAAAGGCAAGGAGGTCATCGTAGTCGGCGGAGGCAATACCGCCGCAGAGGAAGCGCTGTTCCTGACCAATTTTGCCTGCCGCGTCCGCATCGTGCACCGGCGCGACGCCTTGCGCGCCGACAAAGTGCTGCAGCACAGGATTTCGTCCCACCCGAAGATCGAAATGGAGTGGGAGAGCGAACTCGATGAGGTGCTGGGGACAGGCGATCCGCTCGCCGTCACCGGAGCCATGATCCGCCACCTGCCCTCAGGGGAGAAGCGGCGTCTGGACGCGCACGGCATATTCATCGCCATCGGCCATCGACCGGCGACCGAGGTGTTCGCCGATCATCTTCGCATGACTCCCGGCGGCTATATAGACGTCGCGCCGGGATCGACGCTCACCAGCGTGCCGGGAGTATTTGCTGCTGGCGACGCCTGCGATTCGGTGTACCGCCAAGCGGTGACAGCAGCCGGAATGGGCTGTATGGCTGCGCTCGACGCCGAGGCGTATCTCTCCAGACGCAGCACCGCCGAGGATCTGTTCAAATCCAGCGCGTGAGATTGAACAGCCGCCTGTGAGTGTGGATGGCGAAATCGTCGGTCATGCCCGCGATGTAGTCGCAAACCACCCGCGCGCGGACCTCCGGCGATGCGTCGGCCCCGGGACGCCATTTCTCCGGCAGCATCCGCGGCTCTTCCATGAACAGTTCGAAGAGGTCGCCGATGATGCGCCCCGCCTCGCGCAAGGTCCGCAGGATCTCCGGCTTGGAATACATATTGCGTCTCAGAAAAGCCCGCAGAGGTTTCTGCGCCGCGTTCAACTCTTCCGAGAAACCGGCCCACGGCGCGCCCAGCGCCCTTATATCGGCGGCGTTCGACGGTTTGAGGCGCTCGCTGCGGCGGCGCGTTTCTCCTATAAGGTCCTCGATCCACATGCTGACGAGACGGCGTACGGTTTCGGCGCGGATGCGGTCGGTATCGGCGTCTGGATAGCGCGCGCGCGTGGCTGGCACGACCGGGCCGAACATTTGCACATCGGACAGGTCTTCGAGCGTAAACAGACCGGCGGCCAGACCGTCGTCGATATCGTGGTTGTTGTATGCGGCGTCGTCGGCCAGAGCCGCGATTTGCGCTTCTGGTCCGGCGTAGGTTTCGGGTTCGAGGCGGGGAAAGAATTCGTCGTCCGAGAAAGCGGCCGGGATCGGATCGTCGGTCACCGGACCGTTGTGCTTGACCAGACCTTCCAGGGTCTCCCAGGTCAGGTTCAGTCCGTCGAAAGACGCATAGCGCCGCTCCATACGGGTTACTATGCGGTAGGCATGCGCGTTGTGGTCGAAGCCGCCGAAATTCTCCATGCAGTCATTGAGCCGCTTTTCTCCCGCGTGGCCGAACGGTGGGTGTCCGAGATCGTGCGCGAGCGAGAGCGCCTCGGCCAGATCCTCGTCGAGGCCGAGCACCCGGGCCGCCGAGCGCGCCAACTGCGCCACTTCCAGCGAGTGCGTCAGTCGGGTGCGAAAATGATCGCCTTCGTGGGCGATGAAGACTTGCGTTTTGCCCTTCAGACGCCGAAAGGCCGAGGAATGAACGATCCGGTCGCGGTCGCGTTGATAGTGGCTTCGGGTCGGGCTTTCGTCTTCGGCGTGAAATCGGCCCCGCGACGCCCTCGGATCGGTCGCATACCGGGCGGGTCGATGATATTCCATACCTTCACCATATTTGCTATGCTATCTTGCGTCACGCAACCCGGAGCATCGACGACCATGAGCGAAGCTGGACTGACCATAAGTACCGTAGCAGCCGTTCGTATCAAGCGCATAATGAGTTCTCGAATCGAAGGGTCGATGTTGCGAATCGAGGTCATCGGAGGTGGCTGTTCGGGGTTTTCCTATCGCTTCGACATCGTCGAATCGGCAGGCGACGGCGACACCATCTTCGAGAACGACGGGGCACGAATCGTGGTCGATCAGGTCAGTCTGCCCTATCTGACGGGATCCTCGGTAGATTTCGCCGAGGAGTTGATCGGATCGGCATTTCGCGTCGATAATCCCAAAGCGCGAGCGGCCTGCGGTTGCGGAGTCAGTTTCTCGCTTTAGTGCGGCACGGCTTCACATGCCTGCGGCTTTTTGCAATAGCTTTTTTAGGTTTCGGGCGGTCGTGGCGGAATTGGTAGACGCGCAGCGTTGAGGTCGCTGTGGGGGAAACTCCGTGGAAGTTCGAGTCTTCTCGACCGCACCAACCAGTTTAGATGGTATGCCCCGTTTGGATGTTGACGGACCGCGTGTCGGCGCGGCAACGCCGCCAGAGTCGGAACCGGGGCAAAAAGAGAGGGATAATGAGCGAGCCATCTCCGCCTCTCGACGCGCTTGTCGACGCCCTGACCTGCGGCGATACCGAGCGCACGGCCACGCTTGTGGACGACACACATCCGGCGGATCTCGCCGACCTCCTCGAACAAATACCGCAGGGCCTCCTCTGCGATGCCGCACGGTGTCTGGGAGACAGCCTGCCGGCGCAGACGCTGATAGACCTCTCGGACGATTTGCGCCCGCGCGTGGTCGAGGCCATGTCGGACGAGAATCTGACCGCCGCCATCGAGAAACTGGAATCATGCGACGCGGCGCGCGTTGTGGGCAACCTGCCCGGTTCGCGTCGGGAAAAAATAGTCGGGCGCATGGATCCGGTCCAGCGCGCGGCTCTGGACGGTTCGCTCGCCTTCGACGAAGAGAGCGCCGGTCGCCTGATGCATCGGGATTTCGTCTCGGCTCCGCACCATTGGACGGTAGGCCAGACCATCGACCATATGCGAAAAGTCAGCGATCTGCCCGATACCTTCCTCGAAATATATCTGATCGACGCGGCCTTTCGTCTGGTCGGATCGATCCCGATCTCGGCCGTTCTCAGCGCCAGCCGCCAGACGGCATTGTCCTCCCTGCGCCGCGACGCACCGGTCACCATCTACCCGGACATGGATCAGGAAGCCGTCGCCTATGAATTCAGACAATACCATCTGGCTTCGGCTCCGGTCGTAGACGAGTCCGGCAGACTCACCGGCATGATTACCGCCGACAACATCATGGACGTGATACAGCAGGAAAACAGAGAGGATCTGTTGGCGCTCTCCGGGGTCAGCGAGGCTGGAACCAATCAGTCGGTGCGCGAGGCGGTGCGGGCGCGAGCCCCGTGGCTCGCAATCAATCTGGCCACCGCCTTCATCGCCTCGGCGGTGATCTCGCTCTTCGGCCAGACCATAGAGGAGCGCGTAGCTCTGGCCATACTCATGCCGGTCATCGTGGCTCTTGGCGGAAATGCAGGAGCGCAGGCGCTGGCCGTCGCCGTGCGCGGCATTGCCGAGCGCGAGTTGACAAAAGCCACCACGCGCCGCGCCTTCCGCCGCGAATTTCTCGCTGGCAACATCAATGGAGTGCTGTTCGCCGCCTGCATAGCGCTGATCACCTTCGTCTGGTTTCAGGATCCGGTGTTGTCCTGCATAATTGCCGCCGCCAGTTTCGCGACCATCTTATGGGCCGCGATTTCGGGACTGCTGATCCCGATCGTTCTGCACCGCCTCGGTATCGATCCGGCCGTGGCCTCCTCGGTTTTCGTGCTTGCCGCCGTCGATGTGGTCGGCTTCTTTTCGTTTCTGGGTCTGGCTACGCTCGTCTTCATGCACTGACCACATTGATCGCCGAGCCGGTAACGGCAGGCGGGCATGGAATGAAGGTCACTCCTGCTTGTTTCGCAAACGACCGAAATCCTCTTCCGCCGTCTCCTGACCGGCGCGAACTATGGCATCGCGCACCTCTCGGGTATCGGCTAATATCGCCTCCAGAGCCGCTCCGTCTCCGGCCTCTATGGCCGCAAGCAAACGATCCATGCCAGCGCGAAACTCGACGATGGCGGCAACTACCCGCTTCGAGTTCAGAAGGAACACATCGCGCCACATGACCGGATCGGATGCCGCAATGCGCGTGAAATCGCGGAACCCGCCCGCCGAAAACGACACCAGATCGTCGAGATCAATGCTCCCCGAACGCTTGGCCGTGGCAACCAGATTATAGGCAATCAGATGAGGCCCATGGCTGGTCATAGACATGATCGTATCGTGCCTGGCCGCCTCCATCACCCGCACCCGCGCCCCGAGAGCACTCCAGAACGCCGCGACGCGCCCGACTGCTGACGCCCGGTCATCGACAGGCGTCAGTACGCACCAGCGCCCTTTGAACAGATCGGCGTTACCGGCGTCGGGACCGCTTCGCTCGGTACCTGATATGGGGTGGCCGGGCACCATCGACCCCGAGTCAGTCATCTTGCGCAGCGCCTCGACCAGAGGTGCCTTGACCGAGCCGACATCGGAGAGGATCGCACCGGGCGCGAGATGCGGCAGGCATTCGCGCACAAGCGGGATCAGAGTCGCAGGCGGCGTGCACAATATGGTCAGATCGGCCTTGGCGCAAACCTCCCGCGCCGAGCCTGCCGCTTCGCCGATACCAAGCGCCAAAGCTCGATCCCGCGCCCCCGAATCGGCATCGTGAAAAACCACCCTCCCGACACCGGCGCGCCCGGCGGCCCGCGCCAGCGACGAACCGATCAGCCCGATCCCGATCACACCGAGCGTATCGACCCCAATATCGGTCATCGGGCGAGAAAAGCTCCCAGTACAGCCAGAAGCGCCTTGAGCGCCTCCGCGTCGCCAACGGTGATGCGCAGGCAGTCCGGCAACCTGTAGGCCGACGTTTCGCGCACCTTGATGTCGGCTTCCAGCAGGGCAGCAGCGGCTCCACGAGCTTGCTGCTCTCCGTCAAACCGAGCCAGAACGAAATTACCCTGACTCGGAAAAACTTCGAGGCCAATACCCGCCAATCCATTTGAAAGCCGAGTGCGCAGCATCCTGTTGCGCCGAGCCGAATCGGCCACGAACTCCGTATCGGCCAGCGCGGCGAGTCCCGCAGCCATAGCCGGTCCCGAAACATTGAAAGGCGCGCGCACTCTATTCAGGACGGAGATCACCTCCGGCGCGGCATAAGCCCAACCGAGACGCACAGCAGCCAGACCGTGTATCTTGGAAAATGTGCGGACAGCAACGACATTGGCGTGAATCCGCGCCAGATCGAGACCGTCGCCATAGTCGGGATCGTCTGCATATTCGGCATAAGCTCCGTCTATTACCAGCAGAACACGCTCCGGAAGGTCGCGGTGCAGGCGCGCGAGGTCGCGAGCGCTCAGCCATGAGCCGGTCGGATTGTTCGGATTGGCGATGAACACCATACGCGTTTCCGGCCCGACCGCAGCCAGCATCTGATCGACATCGGCAGAAAGGGCCGTCGTCTCCGGCACGACATCGACCGTCGCCCCCGACTGACGCGCGGCCAGTTCATACATCAGGAAAGCATGGCGGGTGACAACGACGCGACTGCCCGGATCGAGATAGGCTCGCGCCAGCATATGGAGAATTTCGTCCGAACCGGCCCCGCACAGTATGCGGTCCGGGTGCAGGTCATGGGCATCAGCCAGAGCACGGCGCAGCGCCAAAGCCGACCCGTCGGGATAGATGGCAAGCGAGGTTTGGCCGATGGCTCGGGCCGCCCCGGGCGAACACCCGTATGGATTTTCGTTCGAGGCCAGCCTGAGAGCCCGCGTTCCAGGCGGCTGACCGGGAACATAAGCCTCGAGGTCCTCCAGATGCGCCAGCGCGCACGGCGACCTTATCGGTCCTTGTTTCCGGTCAGGGTTTTTGAGCGACACCGATCAGCCTGAAACCTTCCAGTCCTTCGGCGCGCGCGGCGTTCAGGCGCTGGTCACCAGCCTCGATATAGCCATCCAGGGAGCAGAGAGCCAAAGAGCGCACACGAGCCACAACCCGCGCCGCCAGACCGACGGAAGCGAACACCTCACCGGACTGACGGAGATCGTCGTGCGCGATAGCCAGCATGTCGTCGGAGCCGGAGGGGAGAATCGGGCCGCTGCCGACGACGGCTATGGCTGGCGCACCGAACGGCCAACAGCCGAGGATATTAAGTCCGGCGTAAACGCTTTCGTTCAGCATGGCCCACCAGCGCCCATGACCAGTTGCGCGCGGCCATGGCAGACAACCGATGGTGTCGCCTCTCGCCGACAGATGTGTCAGCACCGCACGCTGGGAACTCAGAACGTCCAGGGCTGGTCCGGTTCCGAAATAATCCCGCGCCGCCCGTGTCTCGGCCTCGTCGAGACCTGCAATGACGATAGGCCCATCGAGCGAGCGCGCCAATTGATCGCCCAGCAGATTGCGCCAGGCGCGCGAGATGGCATCGGCAGGACCACCGCGCGCGGCAACGAGTCCGGAGAACCGACGCAAGCGGCGCGCCTGCTCGGCCGGATCGAACACCGCCGCCCCTCGCGCATAGGTCCATGCAGCCTCTCCGGCCTGCCAGCGTCTGATCATCGCATGCGCAAGCGCGGTATCCGCCGACTCGAGGCGGGTTCGTAATATCTGTGTATCGACCTGTTCGTCGGCTTCGGTATCGCTCATCGGTTCGGTCCCGGGCAACAAAAAGCGGGGATCAGAACTGGTTCATGGTATTTGTAGCTCCCCCCGCGGTCAGCGCGCGGTCCCCGGCCACCATGAGCTTGAACGAGTCGCCGAGCGTACTGCCGACTTCGTGCTGGTGACGCACGGCACTCACGCCGCCGCGTATTTCGCGCCGCTGCACGGAGGCGACATAGGCCAGCATACCGTCCTCGCCGAAATAACCGCGCGACAGCCGGTCCATGCCTTCAGCGTCGAGGTGGAAGGTCGGCAAAGTGATCAGATTGTGGAACACACCGGCGCGCGCCGCGAGATCCTTCTGGAAACTGCGCATCCGGTTGTCGGCTTCGATACCGAGTTCGCTGTCGTCGAAGCGCTCGGACATCAATTCGGCTCCGTCGGGGTACTCATTGTCTGGTATGCGTCCCGAAGCAATCCAGTCGGCGCGTATCTGCTCGCGCAGTTTCAATGTCCAGTTGAAGGAAGGCGAGTTGTTGTAAGCCAGTTTGGCGTCGGGAACCGTCTGGCGTATACGCGCGACCATGTGCGAAATCTGATCGACATCGGGCCTGTCGGTCTCGATCCAGATCAGGTCGGCACCCCCGATAGTCAGGCTTGCCACACAGTCCTCCACCACCCGATCCTCGCCAGTGCCGGGGCGAAAGCGATAAAGGCCGTTGGCCAGCCGCGCCGGACGCACCAGCTTGCCGTTCATCTGGATGGCGACATCGCCGTCGCGCAGCGAAGTTTCGGCGCCGATCTCTTCGGTCTCCAGCCATTTTATGTATTCCGAGGCCAGATCGCCCGGCTCGGTCACGGGTGGGATTTTTTCGGTCAGACCTCCACTGAGGCTGTCGGTGCGGGCGACGATCACGCCGTCGTCGACGCCCAACTCCTCGAAGGCGAGTCGAACGGCGCGCAATTTCTCGATGAAGTCGTCGCGCGGGGTTGTGACCTTGCCGTCCTGATGGCCGCACTGTTTGGCGTCCGAGACCTGATTTTCGATCTGGATACAGCACGCTCCGGCGCGGATCATCTGCTTGGCCAACAGATAGGTCGCGTGCTGATTGCCAAAGCCGGCATCGATATCGGCGATCATTGGCACCACATGCGACTGGAAGGAATCGATCCTGTCGATGACCGCCTCTATCTCACTTTCAGGCGCACCCTTGCCGCGCGCGGCACGCAACTCCCCGAACAGATCGTTCAGAGCCACTTCGTCGGCGTGGCGGAGCGATCCATATATCTCTTCGATCAGATCGACGACGGCAGTTTTTTCATGCATCGACTGATCCGGCAAATGACCGAAACGACTGCGCATTCCGGCGACCATCCAGCCCGAGAGATACACATACACGCCGTCGTTGTCTCCGCGCATACGCCGCACCGCCTTTATCATTTGCAGGGCGTGAAAACCGCTCCAGCAGCCGAGCGACTGCGTATACTTGGCCGAATCTGCGTCATAGGCAGCCATGTCCCTGCGCATCTTCCTGGCCATGGCGCGGGCGATATCCAGATGCGTGTCATAGGTGTTTTGTATTTTCAGTTGCGCCGCCGCGTCGATATCGACACCGCCCGCGAGCGTATGAACTCCGGCGCGGCTACGTATCTGGTTGCGTACGGTTCGATAACTGCGGCGCTCTGCCGCTATGGGAGCTTGGTAATTCACGGGAGTTCCTGCGGCCTCCTTTGTCAAATGTTGCAATCGTTCAACCCGGACCATGCCCGGTGGCATTCAGAGGACGGTTCGCCGCCGAGGTCACTGCATCGAAGAAAATCCTTGCCCGTTCACCGCTATCGCCTGAAGACGCCGAGGCGGCGCGGCATGCCGAATCTAGCACGCTATGGTCAAAACTGACTCCATCTGTCAGACGAACCGCACCAAGCCATTGCCATATCTGGGCGCGGCACACCTCCAAACAGGACATGTCGACGCTATGACCGTCGAGCCAGGCGGTCAACTGCCTGACGCCGATCAAGACGATTTCTTCGATATCCTCACGCTCGACCGGACCAGAGCATGGCTGCAGCATGGCCTCAGCCGCGATGCGCGGGTAATGGCGCTGAGCCAGTATCTGGTGCGGACCGGGCATGGCTACATCGAACACTTCGGATGCGACACGCGCCGCCGCCACCGACGATACCAATGTTCCGTCATAGCCGCAGCCAATGTCGCGGGCCAGTCGGGAGCGCAACCGCAACGACGACGCATGTCGCTCGTCCGGGTCGTCGCTGGTCAGCCCTCTGGCGCCATGTCCGGCGATGGCGTGGGTGCGGCGGCGATGACATGTTTCGACCATGCGCAGACGGATGGTATTGAGAAAGCCCTCATCCATGCCAAGGCGCGTCCAAGGGGCGAGGATACGATCGGTGCGGCGGCCAAAACACTCGATATAGCTGGCGATCAATCCCAGGCGATCATAGGCCAGACCCGCAGCGTGGCGACGCAACTCGAACAGGATCTCATCCATCTGAAAAGCCGCAGGCACGGTATCAATGACGACACCGACGCGAACCTGGCCTTCGCCGAAACCGGAACGCTGCTCCAGATGCGTTATGATGTCCCGCCACAAGCGCACTTCGAGATGATGCTCGATGCCGCACAGATAATAATACGGACCTTCGCCGCTCGCGTGCGATGCCGCGCCAGTGTGGAACCAGTGCATACCGATATCGAACAGGCTCGCCGAGAGCGCCGCACCACCCGCCTCCAGATGCACTTCGTCCATAGCCAGAGGACGCGGACGCACGAATATCGGCACCCGTTCCCCCTTCCGATCAGTAGCCGACTTCAATGCCCGCTGGCCCGCTATAACGGCTTCAAACCGCGGCGAGGTCGCGCCAGAAAAGTCGGCGATCACTGCGCGCGCCGGAGCGCTGGACGCAAGACCCTCCGCCGTCGACGCCACGACAAGCTCTGTGCGTCGGTCGCGCAAGGCGGCGGGAACCGGATCGGTCTCCCAGATGGCGTTGCGGAAATGGCGTGTCTGGGGCAGGAAGCCCGGCAATTTCCCGGCATGGTACTGCTCGCGGCGTTCGGCCCGCTGCGCGCACATATGCCTACGCCGCGCGTCGAAGCGGCGATGCAGATCACCAACGAAGGCCAGAGCCTCCCGGCTGAGCACATCTTCGCTCGCGGGTGCCGGATGGCGAATGGTGATACCGCTGTCGGAGGACGCCGTCTCCATCGCCTCAAGCACTCCGTCGCCAAGCCACTGCTACCGATTGTGGACCATAATCCGGCCCGCTGTCCACCGCGATATCCAAAACCGGCAAAGTCAAGGCGATGTTACTCCCGGCGGTGCATCCATTCGATCAGCGGCCGCAGCGGCAACACCCAGACAATTCCGGCTGTGGCGAAGAAGATGGTCTGTATCGGTTTGGCCAACCTGGCGACATGCTCGCCCATCGACGCCACAACGGCGATATAGGTCACCATGAAACCAAACAGGACTATGATGCCAAGGAGTTTCCTCATGACCCGCAGGAGATTATTATATCGGGCTCCTCTTTGCCAACCGACCATTAGCCGGGATAAGAAAATACCATCCCGAACCACAAGAATATTCCTTACCAGGTTCTCAGGAAATGCAAGGAAAAACCGCGCAGCAGGATGGTCATATTCGTTTGTGGCTGGCGTGCATTGCCGTCCTCGTATACGCCATGATGCTTCTCGGAGGCCTGACGCGCCTGACCGACTCGGGGCTATCCATCACGGAATGGAAGCTGGTGACCGGGATTCTGCCCCCGGGCTCGGAGAACGACTGGCAGGCGGCGTTCGCCGCATATAAACGCGATGCGTTCGAGTTCAAGGCCCAGAATCACGGCATGAGTCTAGCCGAGTTCAAGATCATCTATTGGTGGGAGTGGGGCCATCGGTTTCTGGGGCGCGTCATAGGTCTGGCGTTCCTTGTCCCTTTCGTTGTCTTTGTGGTGCGCGGCTGGATCGGTCCGCGTTTGCGCCTGCAGTTATTGGCCCTGTTCGGGCTGGGTGGATTTCAGGGGCTGGTCGGTTGGTGGATGGTCACCTCAGGGATTGGCACCGGGCGCATCGACGTGGCACCATATCGTCTGATGGTTCATTTCTCGCTGGCTCTGGCCATAATTGGCTGGTGCGTCTGGCTGTGGCTCGATCTCGGCGCGCGGAAACCCCTCGGGAAAGGACGGGCATGGGCACTGGTGCTTGGCTTGATGGTCGCGGTACAAATGCTCCTTGGTGCCCTTACAGCCGGTCTTGATGCAGGTCTGATCTACAACGACTGGCCGCTTATGGACGGCCATGCGATCGCCCCCGAAATATGGGCCTTGACCCCGCCTGCACGCAATCTGATCGAAAATCCGGCGACGGTGCAGTTCTTTCATCGCTCCCTCGCCTACGCGCTGGTAGCCGTTGCTCTTGTAGCGGCCATGAGATTCCGAAATGAGGGCGATCCGGGATTCGCTGTAATTGCCGGTCTGCTGGCCGCGCAGACCGGTCTTGGCGTTCTGACGCTGGTTCACGCTGCGCCGCTGGCCTATGGAATCGGCCATCAGGCGCTCGGGATCGCTACCGCCGTGTGGATGGTGCGCTGCCTGTGGATGACACGTTCCCCAAGCCGTCAGCCGTTGACAAACCCTGTATGCCGGGCGTAAGTCCAATCAAGCGTGTTGAGGTTCTCTGGCGCGGTTTTCCAGAAGTGGCAGGTTCGGTCTTTTCGAGGGATAGCGACATGAAATCTTACGTCGCCAGCGCACGCGAGATCGAAACCGTCTGGATCGTGATCGACGCCAGCGGAGTCGTTGCCGGAAGGCTCGCCAGTTTCGTAGCCAAACGTCTTCGCGGCAAGCACCGGCCCGATTATACACCGCATGTCGATACTGGAGACAACGTTATCATCGTCAACGCGGACAAGGTGCATTTCACGGGCCGCAAGCGCGCGCAAAAGACCTATTATCATCACACTGGCTATCCGGGCGGGATCAAATCGCGCCGTGCCGAAGAGATATTGAACGGTAATCACCCCGAGCAGGTCGTCAAACTGGCGGTAAAGCGTATGTTGCCAAAAGAAAGTTCGTTGGCGCGGCAGCAATTCTCCAAGCTGCATGTCTACGCCGGGTCCGACCACCCGCATTCGGCGCAAAAACCGGTTGTGTACGATTTCGCCGGTAGTAATGGAAAGAATGTCAGAACGGATCGACGACTAAGATGAGTGAGATTCAGGATACCGACCCCTCCCCCGAACCAAATCTGGTCCCCGAACCGAGTCGGGATGAGTTTGGCCGCGCCTACGCCACCGGCAGGCGCAAGACGGCCGTCGCCCGCGTGTGGCTGAAGCCGGGCAAGGGGCAAATCACAGTCAACGGCAAAGATGAGATCGAGTATTTCCGCCGTGGGGTATCGCGTCTCGTCATGCGCCAGCCACTGGAGGCCAGCGGGCGGCAGGGCGAGTTCGATATCGTGTGTACGGTAAAGGGATCGGGCTTGTCGGGGCAAGCCGGCGCGGTGCGGCATGGTATCGCTCGCTGTCTGTTGAATTACGAGCCGGAGTTGAGACCGATTCTGAAAAAGGGCGGTTTTCTGACCCGGGACTCCCGCGTAGTCGAGCGCAAAAAATACGGTCGGGCCAAGGCCCGGCGTAGTTTCCAGTTCTCGAAGCGCTGATTCCTTATCCCTCAATGGTCCGTGTCCTGATTGGCGCGGCGCACGAGCTCGATTACGGCCATGGCTCTGGTATTCATCGACGGACAGGCCGGATCTACTGGACTGGAAGTTCACGAGCGCCTCGCCGCACGCAGCGATATCGACCTTCTGCATATCGACCCGGAACGGCGCAAGGAGCCATCGGCCCGCGCCGAATGCCTCGCAAGAGCTGACATCTCCATCCTGTGCCTGCCCGACAACGCGGCGCGCGAAGCGGTGACGCTGATCGAGGACCGGGACGTCCGCCTGATCGACGCTTCCAGCGCCCATCGCACCAGCGAGGGCTGGGTCTACGGCTTCCCCGAACTGGCTCCCGGTCAACGCAGCAGAATCACGACCGCCAGGCGCATCAGCAATCCCGGCTGTTACGCGACTGGCGCTATCGCCATCATCGCACCATTGGTGCGCAGCGGACTGATCCAGCCCGGTCAGCCTCTGACCGTACACGCCGTCTCCGGCTATTCGGGCGGGGGCAAGGCGCTCATAGCCGAGTTCGGGAGCGATGAATCTGGCGCGCCGTCCTCGCGCCTCTACGGCCTTGATCTGCGGCACAAACACATCCCGGAGATAATGTATCACTGCGGTCTTGAGGAGCGTCCGGCATTCTCGCCCATGGTTGGCAAATTCCGGCGCGGCATGGTGGTTTGCCTGCCGCTCCACCCCAGGCGTCTTGCCACAGCTTTGCATCTGGCCGACATCCGCGATGCGCTGACCTCTGCCTATGAAGGCGAAACCATGATAGAGGTGGCCGACACTAACGGGACGGTCAGCCTGCTCGACCCGGAAGAACTGGCGGGATGCGACTGCATGAGACTGCAATTGTTCGGTGATGACGAATGCGCAATGATCTGCGCTTCGTTGGACAATCTCGGCAAGGGCGCGGCCGGAGCAGCGATCCAGAATCTCAATCTGGCTCTTGGCGTTCCGGAATATCGCTCGTTGCGACGCGAGAAACATTGAGTGATCCGCCCGCTCGCACTCTGCGCGACCCTGACCGCCATGATGGGATGTACCAGTAGCGAGCGCATGGCGCGTATCTCCGCCGACGCGCCGGATTGGTTCAGGGATGCCGCAGTCGGCTATCCGAGGCCGTGCCCGGACGAGAAGGCGACCAGCCCAGATCCCGAAGCCAGCACTCCTGATACCGACGAATTTGTCGGCGGCACTTTGACCAGTCGCCGATCTCCAGACCCGCCTCTTCGGTAAACTCTCCCTTGACGGCGGAGACTTTCATCCATTCCACATGCAGCCAATTCCTGCCATCACGACCTGTTCCGACCCGCATACGAGACTTGCTCAATGGCCAGACAAGCTGATTTCCACAAGATCAGGCGACTGCCCCCGTATCTGTTCGAGGAGGTCAACGCCCGCGCCCGCTCCATGCGCGCCGACTGCGTCGATATCATCGACATGGGTATGGGCAACCCCGACTTGCCGACACCGCCGCATATCATCGACAAGCTTATCGAGACAGCACGCAAACCAAAGACCAACCGTTATTCGGCCTCGCGCGGTGTCATCGGTCTGCGGCGCGCGCAGGCGCGCTATTACGAGCGTCGCTTTGGCGTAACGCTCGACCCGGATACGCAGATTGTGGCCACTCTTGGCTCGAAGGAGGGATTTGCCAATCTGGCTCAGGCCATTTCGGCTCCGGGCGATTTGATTCTGGCACCCAATCCGTCCTATCCGCTACATTCCTTCGGATTCATAATGGCCGGTGCCTCGATCCGCCACATAGAAGCTCACAGCCCCGAACAATATCTGCGCGGAGCCGAGCGCGCCGTCCGCCATTCGGTGCCGCCGCCGACCGCCATGGTTCTGTGTTACCCGGCCAATCCGACCGGTCAGACCGCGGAGCTCGACTTTTATGCCGATGTGGTCGCCTTCGCACGCAAGCACGAATTATGGGTGCTCTCCGATCTGGCCTATAGCGAACTGTATTTCGAGACAGCTCCGCCCTCGATCCTGCAAATACCGGGAGCTACCGATCTGGCCGTGGAGACCACCTCGATGTCCAAAAGCTATTCGATGGCCGGACTGCGCGTCGGTTTCGCCGTAGGCAACAAACGCCTTATACATGGGCTGTCGCGGGTCAAGTCCTATCTGGATTACGGTGGGTATACGCCGATTCAGGTGGCCGCAGCAGCCGCCCTCGATGGCCCGCAGGACTGCCTGCACGAGATGCGTACCATCTATCGTAGCCGACGCGATACCCTTGTCACCTCTTTCGGCAAGGCGGGATGGTCCATCCCGCCCACCAAAGCCTCGATGTTCGTCTGGGCGCCGATTCCCGACCATCTGGCCCATCTCGGATCCATGGAGTTCTCTCTACAACTGCTCAAACACGCAAATCTCGCCGTTTCGCCCGGGATCGGCTTTGGAGAATACGGCGACGGATACGTGCGTATCTCGCTGACGGAGAACGAACAACGCATCCGGCAGGCAGCTCGCTGTTTGCGCAAATATCTCGCCCGCGCCTTTCATGCCTGATAACTCCGTTTCGGTCGGTATCGCCGGACTCGGCACGGTTGGCGTCGGCGTCATCGAGTTGGCGCAGGCGCAGCATCGCCTGCGTCTGCCGCGCCACATCGAGATAGTTGGTGTCTGTGCCCGCGAGCGTTCGCGCGCGCGCGACGTGGACATCACACCATATCGTTGGTTCGACGATCCAACGGCGTTGGCGTCATCACCCGACATCGACGTCTTTGTCGAACTCGTTGGCGGTGCCGACGGAGTCGCTCGTGCTTCGGTGGAGGCGGCGTTGCGGCGGGGAACGAAAGTGGTAAGCGCCAACAAGGCTCTTCTGGCCGAGCACGGCATGGAGCTGGCCTCTTTGGCCGAAGAAAGCGGAGCTTCCTTGCGCTTTGAGGCGGCGGTGGCCGGCGGAGCACCTGTGGTCGGCCCTTTGCGCGATATCCTGTGTGCTGCCGAGATCGAGTCGCTGACCGGCATACTCAATGGCACCTGCAACGATGTCCTGTGCAGGATGGAATCCGACGGTCGGAGCTATGCCGAATCGCTGGCCGTCGCACAGCGGCTCGGTTATGCCGAGGCCGATCCGCATCTGGACGTCTCTGGCATCGACGCCGCGCACAAGATCACCCTGCTTGCAAGTATCGCCTTCGCCGCGAAACCGGATTTCGCCCGCGTCGCGGTGCAGGGCATAGAGCGCGTCCGCCGCATAGATATTGCGATGGCGCGCACTTTCGGCTCTCGCATCAAGCTGATCGGGCGCGCCAATCGCAACCAGACAGGAGTCACCTGCTCTGTCGGCCCGTCGCTGGCACCGCAGGACCACCCCCTGAGCCATATCGACGGCGCACTCAACGCGCTCACCATCCAAACCGTCGACGCAGGCCGCATCACGATCAGCGGCCCCGGAGCCGGGCGCGGTCCCACCGCGCTGGCCGTCATGGCCGATATCGCTGCGGGTGACGACCGCAGAGCTCCGTTCGGGATGCCAGGCGCATCGCTCGCCGATTCCTTCACTTCTGGCGAGGCCGCGCCATCACCGCATTATCTGCGGGCCTATCTGACCGACCGGCCAGGAGCTTTGGCGTCTCTGACCGAGACGCTGGCCACCGTCGGCGTCTCGATCGACACCATGCGGCAGGGCGAAGCCGACCACACCGGTCTGCGGCCAGTGGCCATGATAACCCACCCCTGCGCTGCCGAGGCCATCGCGCGCGCCGAGCGTCTTGCCGCGCAGATCCCGGCATGCGCAGAGCCGCCTCTGGCCATGACCGTCGGCTGACGCGGCGGTCGGAGGACAAAAAAAATGCCCGAGCACGCTCTCGGTGTGGTTGCGTCACTCACCGGCAGACCGTGGCCGTTTCGCCCTGTCGATTCTTCGCTGGCCAGCGACCATGTGCGGCAACATGGGGTCTCCGATCTGGTTGGCCGTCTGCTGGCCGGGCGCGGCGTGACGGTCGAGGACGTTCCGAAGTTTCTTTCCCCGCGCCTCAAGTTCTTTTTTCCGGATCCGTCGACCTTCGCCGATATGGATGTGGCCGCAGAATGCGTGCTCGAAGCGCTGACCGAGGGCAGGAATTGCCACATTCTAGCCGATTACGATGCCGATGGCGGTTGCGCGGCGGCTCTCCTGACCCGCTACATGCGCCATTGGGGCCTCGAACCGCACCTCCACGTCCCCGACCGGCTACGCGACGGATATGGACCGAGCGCCGACGCCTTCCAGACGCTCAAGGACGCGGGCAGCGATCTGGTCATCACAGTCGATTGCGGGGCCAACGCCCACGACGCCTTGCAGCGCGCCGATGATATCGGACTCGATGTCGTCGTTCTCGACCACCATCAGATGCACTCCGATCCGCCGCGCACGCGGGCCCTCGTCAATCCGAACCGGCCCGATTGCCGCTCGGGATGCGGTTATCTTGCCGGTGTCGGCGTGGTTCTGATCCTGATCGTGGCCGTCAACCGTCTGGCTCGCGCGCGCGGCGTGCCCGGCGAGCGCCTGCCCGATCCCCTTCAATGGCTGGACATTTGCGCGCTCGGTACCATCTGCGATGTGGTGCCGCTTGTCGATCTCAACCGCGCACTGGTCGTCGCTGGCCTGCGCCGCCTCGGGTCGCTTGCCAACCCCGGAGTCGCGGCACTGGCGAGTCGGGCGCGGATTTCCTGTCCGGACAGCACCGACGATATCGCCTTCGGCCTCGGTCCTCGCCTGAACGCTGGCGGCAGACTGGGCGATCAGACCCTGGGCGCGCGCCTGCTGACCACCGACGACCCCGAAGAGGCCGCCGCTATGGCCGACCGGCTGGAAGCGATAAATACGGAGCGCCGGGCCATCCAGGCTGATATCACCGTAACCGCCATCGGCGAGGCGGAAAGACTCCTCGCCACCTCGCCGGACACCGGAGTATTGACCGTAGCCGCCGAAGGCTGGCATCCGGGGGTGATCGGCATTGTAGCCGCGCGCCTGCGGGACCGCTTCTTGCTTCCTTCCATAGTCATCGGCTGGGGCGACCGGTTCGGTCCGCTGGCCAGAGGCTCGGCGCGTTCGGTGCCGGGTGTCGATATCGGCGAGATCGTGGTGCGCGCCCAACGCAACGGACTTCTTGTTTCTGGCGGCGGACACGCTACAGCCGCCGGAATGAGCCTCCGCCCGGAGAATATACCGGACCTTGCCGCCTATATGGCCGACCCGGCTCATCTGCCGGAGACGGCGCGGATCGGCGCTCGTCGTTTGACGGTCGATGCGGTCGTCGCGGCGGGCGCGGCAAACCGGGATCTGTTCGACAAGCTTCAGGCGCTTGCGCCATTTGGCGCGGGTGCGCCAGCACCCGTGATCGTGGTGCCCAATGTCCGGGCGGGCACTGTCCGGCGCGTAGGAAGCGATCATGTTGCCTTTTCAGCGCTCGGTGCAGATGGCGGCGTCTTGCGCTCGATCGCATTCGGGCAGGCGGACAGCGCGATCGGAGACGCTTTGTTCGGGCGGGCCGAAGTCCATCTGGCCGGGAAGCTTCGCCCCGACGCCTGGCGTGGCAAGCACGCAGTCCAGTTGGAAATCGCAGATGCAGCCTTGTGCGCGACGGAAGCAATTGCGCCGTCGGGCGACCCGTGATATCGCGTAAACGCCTTGGGCCCTTCGTCTATCGGTTAGGACGTCAGGTTTTCAACCTGGAAAGAGGGGTTCGATTCCCCTAGGGCCTGCCACGGTTCAAATACTGAATGAACGATTCCGATCTTCTCCATGATGCAGGCGTCGCCCATGGTCTGAGTGTCGAGGAGTACGAGCATCTGAGGGTCGCCCTTGGTCGATCGCCCAATATGGTCGAGCTTGGCGTGATCTCGGCGATGTGGTCCGAGCACTGCTCCTACAAGTCATCGCGGCATTTGCTGGCGGCTCTGCCTACGACCGGAGACGTGGTTCTGCAAGGCCCCGGCGAGAACGCGGGCGCGGTCGATATCGGCGATGGTCAGGCGGCGGTCTTCAAGATGGAAAGCCATAACCATCCCTCGATGATCGAACCGCATCAGGGCGCAGCGACGGGGGTCGGCGGCATATTGCGCGATATATTCACTATGGGTGCGAGACCGGTGGCGATCCTGAATGCGCTTCGTTTCGGAGCACCCGATCATGCCCGCACCTCGGAGTTGCTGGCTGGTGTCGTCGCGGGCATATCCTCTTACGGCAACTGTGTCGGCGTCCCCACCGTCGGCGGCGAGACCAATTTTCATGCCGGATATGACGACAATATCCTCGTCAATGTCATGGCTGTCGGAATCGCCGGGAAGCTGTTCTACGCCAGAGGTGCACGCCCCGGTCTGCCGGTGATGTATGTAGGAGCTCGCACCGGACGCGATGGCATCCATGGTGCCTCGATGTCGTCGGCGGAGTTCTCCTCGAAGGGCGATGCCAACCGGCCCACGGTGCAAGTCGGCGACCCGTTCATGGCAAAAATGCTGATAGAGGCCTGTCTGGAATTGATGGCAACCGACGTCATCGTCGCCATTCAGGACATGGGCGCGGCGGGCCTGACCTCGTCGAGCGTCGAGATGGCCGACAAGGCCTCGGTCGGAATGACATTGGACCTCGATGCCGTTCCCTTGCGCGAACCGTCGATGAACGCTTGTGAGATCATGCTCTCGGAGTCGCAGGAGCGCATGTTGATGGTCGTGCGCCCGGGATGCGAGGACAAGGCCCGGTCGGTCTTCGCCAAATGGGAACTCTCCGCCGAGACCGTCGGCTACGTCACTGACAACCGACGTTTGCGCATAACCCATCACGGCAAGGACGTCTGCGATCTTCCGATCGACGCGCTGACCTCGCCGCCATCGGCACCGCCGCCAAAGAAGCACAGCAAACCTGTGCCGCCCGCGCCCGCCCAACGCATTTCGGACGCCGATCCCTGCGCTATCCTGAAAGCGCTCATGGCCTCGCCGGACATGTGCTCAAAGCGCTGGATCCGGGAACAATACGACCGCCATGTCATGACCGACAACATCGAGATAGAGGGTCTGGCGCCAGACGCCGCCATCGTGCGCGTGCACGGAACGAAAAAGGCTCTGGCGCTAACCAGCGATTGTACGCCGCGCTATGTAGCCGCCGACCCGGAAGTCGGAACCAAACAGGCGGTAGCCGAAGCCTATCGCAATCTCTGCGCCAGCGGTGCCCGCCCGTTGGCGATCACCAACAATCTCAACTTCGGCTCTCCGGCCAAGCCCCATGTCGCCTCGGATATGGCCGCAGCCGTCGCCGGAATGGCCGAGGCCGCGCGCGCTCTGACTTTTCCCGTCGTCAGTGGCAATGTCAGCCTGAACAACGAGACCGATGGACGCAGCATTCCGCCGACACCCGTCATCGGCGGTCTTGGCCTGATCGCCGATATCGAATCGTCAAGCGCACTCGCGCCGCCTCTCGCCGGTGATCTGTTGGTGGTGCTGGGCGCGACGCCCGGGCATATGCAGCTATCTCTGTATAGCGTCGTTCTCGACCTTGGCGAGGGCGGCGCGCCGCCGCCGATCGACCTCGATGCCGAAGAGAATCATGGCTGCATCGTGCGCGAGGCCATCAAGCTCGGTCTGGTGCGCGCCGTGCATGATATCAGCGATGGCGGCATAGCCTGCGCCGCTGCCGAAATGGCTCTGGCCGCAGATATCGGCATCGGCATCGATACGCCGCCGCGGACATGCTCTCATTCCTTCCTGTTCGCCGAGGATCAGGCCCGCTATTTGCTCGCCGTGCCGGAAGCGGGCATGGATGCAATGCGCGCGTGTGCGCATCCGGCGCCGCTCTCCATCATCGGGACATTCGGCGGTAGCGACGTCCGAATCGACCAATCGTCGATCACCCTGCAAAGCCTCCGCGAGGCCCACGAGGCGACGCTGCCGCGCATCGCCGTCGGAAAGCGCGCATATCGCTGACAGCGCAAAAAATGATAGATTGCCTCCATGTCGCGCCGAAACGGATATGTTTCCGCCATTCTCGCCGGAACCTGGATGGCATGTTCTTCCATGACCGCATCCTCCTTTGCCGAGGAAGCAGAGCGCGACAACGTCGGCGGCCTCTGGCATAACGCCGACTGCTCGCAACTCGACATCGACATAAATCCCGACAACGGGCTGATCGACGGTCTGTTCCGCTCCACGACGTTTCCGCGCGCCACGGTGCGTGTAACCGGAGCAGTCATCCCCTCGCGTATCGCCATGCCGAACGACGAGGGTGTCGCCTGCGCCGTTCCGGGGAAGGCGCTGGAAACACTGGACCCGGTGGCGCAAAAGGACTGCGCGCCGGGTCAGATCCGTTTGCCGATCGACGCTTACGGGCGTCCGGTGGCGCTGGCTGCCAAATGGCTGCCGGTCGATGCCGCCGATCAGGCCCGGCAGGATTTCTGGCGTTGGTCGTCTTTGTTTTCCGGACAGTATTTCCCGTCGCACATAGTGCGCGCCGACCAAGGCGGTCATGTCGTGCCCGAGACGCTCGAAGTGACGATACATATGTATTTTCCGGATGCCGAGTTGACTCCGGCCCAGAACTTCCCGGCCCGAACCCTGACCTTCATGCGTTCTCCGCGACCCCATTGCCGCCCTCTTTCTCTGCGTACTCGCGGAGAGGCCGGAGCGTTCGTGCCGGTTCAGTCGGGTGCGTTTGTCTACTACGGCGACATGTGGATAGGCGACAGCAACCCGGAAGAGTTCATCTTCGGGCATGTCACCGACAGCGAGACCGGAGAAATCGCCATCTATTACAATGACGGCAAGCAAGCCTATAGCGGTCGGGGCTATGCCGATGTAGTCGCTACCGAGGCTGGGAACGGTCCGCTGCCGGCGCGCAGCTTCGTATGGACGGTCTCGACAGCGGCCTCGGCCCCGAACCGGAGCGGTCGGGATTCGGTGCGGATCAAAGCTGCGGTCGGAAGCATCAGGCGCGCTCCGGAGGGAACCCGGACCGCGATCACGGTCTGGGAGCAGACTGTGACCTCCACCAATTGGCTCAAACGGGGATTCTCGACGCGCATAGGAGAGGGCAAAAAATTCTTTCTTCACCCGCGCTAACAAACTATATCAAAAGGAACGCCTGGACTTAAGGAGAACATCGCTCACCGATGGCAATCGACCGCGAAACTCTGGAAACCAGTCTACGCGCCGCATTCCCCGATGCGACCATCGTGCTGACCGATATGGTCGGCGATCAGGACCACTGGCATGCCGAGATACTCGCCGAGGAATTTCGTGGCAAAAAGCCCCTCGCCCAGCACCGCATGGTCTATGATGCGCTCGGGAACAGCATGGACAAACAATTGCACGCCTTGAGCCTGAAAACCGGAGCGCCTGAATGACTGATAATTCCAAGCAGATCAACTCCTTCGACGCCGATACATATATAAAGAATGCCGTAGAATCTGATGCGGTGGTGTTGTTCATGAAGGGCATTCCCGACGTTCCGCAATGCGGATTCTCGTCTCTCGTGGTCAGGATGCTCGATCACCTGGGTGTAGCTTATTCGGCGGTCAATGTGCTGGACAACGACGATATCCGTCAGGGCATAAAAACCTATTCCGAATGGCCGACGGTCCCGCAACTTTATGTCAGGAGCGAATTCGTAGGCGGATGCGACATCGTCAGAGACATGTTCGAGAACGGAGAATTACGCCAGTTGCTGACCGAAAAGGGAGTCCCTTTTTCTAAATGACGCTATTGCGTGCGCTGCTTGGCGAAACCAATAGGCGCGCCGGTCGGTGTAGAGACGATTTCATCCTCGCGCATCACCACCCGACCGCGCACTACGGTCATGACAGGCCAGCCCTCGGCCATGAAGCCGTCGAATGGAGTCCAGCCTGCTCTGGTCGCCTGCCGGGCTGACAAGATGGTTCGACGCGCCTTCAGATCGACCACGGTGAAATCGGCGTCATAGCCACGGGCAATCCGCCCCTTGCCGACCATCGCAAACAGGCGCTGCGGCCCGGCGCTGGTCAGATCGACCAAGCGCGCCAGTGACAGCTCCCCGCGCGCAACATGGGTCAGCATCACCGGCACCAGTGTCTGCACTCCCGGCATCCCGGACGGCGATCCGGGATAGGGCGTGTCTTTCTCCGCCAGCGTATGCGGAGCGTGATCGGAGCCGATGGTGTCGACGACTCCGTCACGCACAGCCTGCCATAACGCCAGCCTGTGCCGCTCCGACCGGATCGGCGGGTTCATCTGCGCCAGAGTGCCAAGGTTCCGATAAACCTCCGGCGCGCTGAAGGTCAGGTGTTGCGGTGTAGTCTCGACGCTGAAGACGCCGCGCGCACGCGATAGCAACTCCATCTCGGCCGCGCTTGAGACATGCAGGACATGCACCGCCTTCCCCAGACGCGCGGCAATGCGCAACAGCCGCCGGGTGGCGAACAGAGCACTCTCTTCGTCCCGAACCAAGGCATGGCTCGCCGCATCCGCGCTCACTGCCAGATGCCGACGCTCGGTCAGGCGGGCATTATCCTCGCAGTGAAAGGCGCAGCGCCGGGTCACGGCCCGCAGAACCGCTTCGATGCCTACGTCGTCGTCCACCAGCAGCGAACCGGTCGATTCGCCCATGAACACCTTGACCCCGCAGCAGCCGTCCATGGCTTCCATCTCGGAAAGGACAGCAGCATTGTCGGTGCTCGCCCCGGCGTAGAAGGCGTAATCGACATGCATGCGTCCGGCGGCCCGGTCCAGCTTGTCGGACAGAAGCGCTGGAGTCGTGGTCGGAGGCTCGGTGTTGGGCATCTCGAACACGCCAGTGACACCGCCAAGCGCCGCTGCTCGCGAGCCGGACTCCAGATCCTCTTTCCACTCGCGGCCCGGCTCGCGGAAATGGACCTGGGTATCCAAGACCCCGGGGAGCACATGCAATCCGGTGCAGTCTACTACCTCGTCCGCCTCGAACACGCCGCCGAACGCAGCGATCCTGCCGGAGCGCACAGCGATATCGGTTTTCTCACAACCGGCTGTGGTTACGACCGATCCGCCGCGCAGCACCATATCATACGCCATCAAATGCAATTGCCTACTTTCGATCCTATACGCCGAACAGGATCATAGCAGGAAGGCACCAAGGCAACCAGACGCGCATCGTCATGGCCATGCACCGGCCCTCTTCCTGATAGAGGAACTACCTCACATCTTGTAGCGTATCTGGTCGGCCCAAAACCCTTCGAGGCGGGCGGCGGTGCGGTTGAAGCGCATCAAGTCCTCCGGACGCAGACTGGCGCTCGGTTCGAGAGACTTGGCCTGCTGCTCGAACAAATCATCCACCAGATTGCGGATATCGCGACCGCTCGGGGTCAGACGCAGGCGAATGGAGCGTCTGTCGTCGGAACTGCGTTCCTGCTCCAGAAAGCCCAGGGATTGCAGCTTCTTGAGGTTGTATGACATCGAAGCGCCGACGAAGGCATCGCGGCCTCGCACCGTCGATGTCAAGACCTCCTCGGAGCCGATTTCATAGAGCAACAGCGCCTGAACGCCGTTCAGCGACCGTTTGCCGATACGATCCAGTCTATCCTTGATTACTTCGTGAAAGCGGCGGTGTGCCCGCTCCAATAGACTCAACGCTTTAAGATAATCAAGGGAGGTCTGTTTGCTGGAATTTCCAGCTTCATCTACATGTAACATTTTATTACTACCAGTTAATTTCTACTAACTGATAGAGAAAATAGTCCAAAATAAATAATATTCCTCTAACTGCGACGTACGCCGCCAATTTTTTGTCTATCTTTATATATAATTTATTATTGCAAATAGTTGCTAATTCGGTATCTCATGATTCAATCGCAGTGCTTCACCAACCAAATACAATGATCCACAAATATATATGTCCTCACCCAACTCCGCCGCAGCCGCTACAGCCTCGGGCAAATCAGCGGTCACTCGGCAACATACGCCGTGCGCCACGGCGATACGCGCCAATTCCTCAGGCGAGATGCCCTGCGGAGCCGCCTCCTGAGCCGGGTCGGGCAACGAGCAAAATACCGCACCCGAGACGCTTGCCGACAACTCCCCGATCATCGCCGCTGCCGGCTTGGCGATCCCGACGGCCATGACCATCGCACTCCGTTTGCCTCGCCGAATGATCTCGTCGGCCAGAACACGCGCGCCGGAGACATTATGCGCTCCGTCCACGAAAATCGGTCTCTCCGCCGCCTCGGTGAGCGGTCCGGGCCGGAGACGCTGTAACCTGCCAGGCCACGCGACATTCGCCATACCATGGCAAGCGGCAGCACGGATCGCGTCCCGATCCACTGCCTGCATCTGCGACAGGGCGACCAGAGCAGCGCCAGCGTTGTCGGCCTGAAAACGCCCGGCCAGCGCCAGCGGCATCGGACCCAGGCGGAAGCGCGAGGTCGAGAACACGAATCCGTCATCGCCTGAACTGCAACGCCAGTGGGTATCGCACACGCAAGGGTCGGCACCGATCTGATCGGCGCAGTCCAGCAGAACATCGCGCACAGGGTCGGACTGGCGGGCGATAACGACAGGTCGCCCGTTGCGCATGATGCCAGCCTTGACACGGGCGATGGCCAACTCATCGCTGACGCCGAACATGGCCTCGTGATCGCGCCCAATGGAGGTGATTACCGAAACCTGTGGCGAGGGCAGCACATTGGTGGCATCGTATGAGCCACCCGCGCCAGTCTCGATGATGGCGATATCGGCCTCGATACGGGAAAACTCCAGAAATGCAGCCGCCGCAAACGCCTCGAAATAGGTCGGAGCCTGACCTGTAGCCGAAACCTCGTCGAGCGCGGCAACCAAAGCCTCATCCCCGATCAGAGCTCCGCGCAGACGGATGCGCTCATTGGGCCGCACCAAATGCGGAGACGTAAAGACATGCACCGATAATCCTGCGGCTTCGGCAACAGCGCGGGCCAGCGCCGCGACCGACCCCTTGCCATTGGTGCCAGCGATGTGAAGACAGGGCGGAGACGCAAGATGCGGATCGCCGAGCGCGGCCAGCAGCGCGCGCATCGGCAATAGCGGATCGTCGCCAGCAGGCACACGCGCCCGGTCGAAGCGCGCCAGTGCCGCAGCGACTACCGGATCGCAGCGGCGGGGAGGTTCCACATCTATTGCAATCCTTTAGGTTGCCGTATCGTGCATCGTCATGCCGAGAACGGCACCGATACGGCGCGCCAGATGCCTTCGGTCGACTACCATGTCGATCATACCGCGCTTGAGCAGGAATTCGGACCGCTGGAATCCGGCTGGCAGTTTCTCGCGAATGGTCTGCTCGATGACACGAGGACCGGTAAAGGCGATCAGCGCACCCGGCTCGGCAATGTGAATGTCACCGAGCATCGCATAAGAGGCAAGAACGCCGCCGCTGGTCGGATCTGCCAGCACCACGATGAACGGCAAGCGGTGTTCCTTGAATTCCTGCACGGCGAGCACGGTGCGCGGCATCTGCATCAGGGACAGACAGCCCTCCTGCATACGCGCGCCGCCCGATGAGACCACGGCGATCAGAGCCGCCTGCGAGTCGATGGCGGTCTCGACCGCGCGAATGAAGGCCTCGCCCGCCGCCATACCAAGCGAACCGCCGAGAAAATCGAAATTCTGCACCAGGATCGCCGCCGACTTGCCGCCGACTTGTCCTGTGGCCAATCTCATGCAGTCCGGCATGGCGGTCTTGGTTCGCGCCGCCCGCAACCGTTCGGTGTAGCGCCGATTATCCTTGAATTTGAGAGGGTCTTTTTCAACCTCCGGCAAATCGACCTCGCTCCATGCCCCGGCATCGAACAACGCATCGAAGCGCGCCTTGGGACCAATGCGCAGATGCGCGCCAGAGGGCGTCACATATTGGTTCTGCTCAAGGTCCTGGCGATAGACCAACTCACCCGACTTGGGGCATTTCACCCATAGATCACCGGGAGCATCGCGCCGCACGAACATGGATTTGAAACCCGGCGGTAAACTCGTCAGCCAGTTCATGTTACCTCACGACCGATCTCATTCAGCGCGTCGGCAAATTGTCGAACCGCCGCTCCGACGCGTCCAGGCGCCTCGGACTTCCGTTCCTGCTCTACACAGGTGCCGACAATGTCCACCAATGTACTTCCTACCACAACCGCGTCCGAAAAGCGAGCCACAGCCGCAGCTTGTGGCGCAGTCTTGATTCCGAAACCGACCGCGACCGCCACCGGGTCGCCGCCCCTTCCCGCAGCGCGCACGCGCCCGACCCCGGCCTCGACATCGGCCAGATCGGAAAGACCCGCCCCGGTCACGCCAGCAAGGGTGACATAATAGATAAATCCGCTCGCGGCGGCGGCGATCAACGCAAGCCTCTCCGGCGGGGTGGTCGGTGCAGCCAGCCGGATCAACGCCATACCCCTTGCATCCAGCATCTCTGCAAGGTCGGCGTCCTCGCCAAAGGGCATGTCGACGACCAGAACGCCGTCCACCGAAGCTTCTCCGGCGGCCTCGGCGAATTCCGCTATACCCATCGCGTGTACCGGATTGGCATAGCCCATCAGGACCAATGGTGTTTGCCTGCCCTGACTGCGAAAACGCGCGGCCAGACCGAGGGCGGCAGTCAGACCGGATCCCGCTGCGAGCGCGCGCTCGGCAGCGCGCTGGATGGAAGGGCCATCAGCCGTCGGGTCGGAAAAGGGCACGCCGAGTTCGATGATGTCCGCACCGTTGTCGGCCAGCGCCATCATGATGCCCAGCGAGGTCTCGATATCGGGATCGCCAGCCATCACATACGGGATCAGGGCCGTCCTGCGGCCCGAGTTGCCAAGGTCGGTGAAACAGCGAGCTATGGCGTTCATGGGCACCCTACCACCTCCTGACCGAGCCAATCCAGATAGGCGGGGTCGGCATCGGCGCAGTCCAGAGCGATGATCGCAGGCGCCCGGTCGGAGTGCAGTTCGGCAGCGCGGGCTCGAAGGCGGTCTGCGGCGTCCGTTGTCGTCTTCAGCCACACCACGAATTCGAGAGCGGTATGTCTGTCTCCCTGCCAGCGATAGATGGAGCGCACCGGTCCGGAGATATTGGCGCACGCGGCGAGACGCTCATCGAGAAGCGTTTCGGCCAGACGAAGTGCCATGGCCTCGTTCGGGCAATTGACTCGTACCAGGATCATGGCGCTCATCAGGTCTGGATCGCCATGCGTTCGGCCAGAGTGAATATGTCCTTGTCGCCCCGACCGCAAACATTGACGACAACAATGCCGTCTTTTTCCATCGGCCCGGCGATGTCGCCGAGCCGCGCCAGAGCATGCGAAGGCTCCAGAGCCGGCAGTATCCCTTCCATCCGCGCGCACAGCGAGAAAGCCTCGACCGCCTCGTCATCGGTACAGGTGACATAATCGGCGCGCCCGGTCTCTTTGAGCCAGGCGTGTTCGGGTCCGACGCCGGGGTAGTCCAGACCCGCAGAGATCGAATGAGCGTCTTTTATCTGCCCGCCGTCATCCTGCAATACATAAGTGCGGCTGCCGTGCAGTATGCCGGGGCTGCCAGCAGTGAGCGGTGCTGCGTGCTCACCGGTATCCAGTCCGGCCCCAGCCGCCTCGACCCCGATAAACCGAACCGCCGGTTCGCTTATGAAGGGATGAAACAGGCCGATGGCGTTCGAGCCTCCGCCGACACAGGCGACCAATACGTCGGGAAGCCGATCGTGGCGCAGGCGTATCTGCTCCTTGACCTCGCGTCCGATCACCGACTGGAAATCGCGCACCATGGCCGGATAGGGATGCGGACCGGCCGCGGAGCCGATCAGATAATATGTGGTATCCACGTTGCCAACCCAGTCGCGCATGGCCTCATTCATGGCATCCTTCAGGGTTGCGCCCCCGGCGTCTACCGGCACCACCGACGCTCCCAGCATATTCATACGAAATACGTTAGGCTTCTGGCGCTCCATGTCGGTGCGCCCCATGAAGATGACGCATTCCAGGCCGAAGCGGGCGCATACGGATGCCGTGGCGACGCCGTGCTGACCGGCTCCGGTCTCTGCGATGATGCGCGAGGCTCCGATGCGCCGGGCCAGCAATATCTGACCAACGCAGTTGTTGATCTTGTGAGCGCCAGTGTGGTTCAGCTCATCGCGCTTGAAATAGATGCGCGCGCCGCCGAAGTGACCGGTTAACCGCTCGGCGAAATACAAAGGACTTGGCCTGCCCACGTATTCGGTGAGAAGCGAGTCTAGTTCGGACTGAAAGGTTTTATCCTCGCGCGCCGCAGCGTAGGCGTTCTGCAAGCGGGTCACGGGTGCCATCAGCGTTTCGGAGATATAGCGCCCGCCGAAACCACCAAATCGCCCTTGAGCGTCGGGCAAGCCGTCTGTCGTCAGCATGAAACCTCGCGGGTAGTAGACCACCTACTGGCGCGGTCACCTTCCGAGCGCGTGTACGAAGGCCCGCATCTTCTTCAATTCCTTTACACCGGCTCGCAGTTCGACGCCAGAGGAGACATCGACCGCAGGAGCCGCCGTCATGCGCACCGCATCGGCGACATTGGCGGCGTCGAGACCGCCCGCCAATATCCAGTCCTTTGGCAAATCCGCGCCGGTCAGAAGGCTCCAGTCGAAGGCGCGTCCCTGCCCGCCCGGTGCGTCAGTAGCCTTGGGCGGGCGAGCGTCGAATACTATTCTCGCGGCGCTGTCCCGATAAGCGCGCCACGCCGACACATCATCGGCGGCGGCTACCGGCACCGCTTTCCATACCTCAACGCCCGGACAGCGTTCGGCGATGGCAGCGACCCGCTCTGGCTCCTCGCCGCCGTGGAGTTGAATGGCGCGCCAGTCGGCTGCGGCCGTCAGAGCGCACAGGAGACCGTCTTCCGGGTCGGCGATCACGGCAACGGCACGCCGGGCGGGAGCGATCCTGGCCAGAGCCGTCATCTCAGACAGTTCCAAATGGCGGGTCGAGCCGGGATAATGCACCATGCCGAGGAAATTGGCGTCGACGTCGACGGCGTTTTCGACATCCTGCCGCGAGCGCAGACCGCATATCTTGATCTGTGTTGGAACCATGATACTGGCAGTAGCCGATTTCTGCTCACTGCTCCCGAAAAAGAGCGCAACCTTGTTCCAACGGAGCTAATTCGGCAGATGCCCTGAATCAGGAAAAGCGGCCGCGCGGCCGCCTTTCCCTAGCCCGAAGGCAAACTCTACTAAGCTTGAAGTAATATCAGTGAACGGAAAGATTTACAAGTGGCTGGCGAGTGCTTACTGCCTTGATTTTTGGTAAAAATTGCAGTAAATAGCAGTAAATAGCAGTAACGCTCAATACAATTGGTATTGTCAGTAAAAAAATTCTCGCCGTGTTAAATGTAGCTTACAAACTACGAGAACAATCTTCAGCGTCGGCGCTCCGGGCCGTACGCATTCCGCTCGCCGCCGCTTTGTTGGTTATCCTCCCGTTGCCAAGGAATGCCCATGCCGGTCCTTGGGCACAGGAGGAAGGAGCATGGATAGAGATCTCCGACATAAGCTACGAACGCTACGGTGACAGCTTGAAACAAGTTGGCTGGCGTCCAGGATACTACGCCGAATACGGCTACAGGACCGCAACGACACTTTTCCTCAAGATACAGGCTGCGGCGCGCGAGGAAAAACTCGTCCAGTCAACCGATATCGGACTGCGCATGGAAATGTACCGCGGCAACCGGGCGGCAGCGAGCTTCGAGATCGAGGCATTGCTCGGAGAAAATCCCTTCCAGCCCGGCTGCGGACACGGTATCGGAGCGCGCATCGCTCTTGGAACCAGCTATTCTCTCGCCGGTCGACACGGCTTCGCCGCCGCCGATGCATCCGTGCGATATCGCGGAGATTCCTGCCTCCGGCAAAAGGCGTCGGCGGTCCTCGGTTTCGATCCGACGCCAGACTGGCAGGTCCTCGGTAAAGCCTATTACGATGGCAATCGGGATATTCGGTCGATCAAGCTGGAAGCCGCGCTAGCCCAGAGAATCGGAGCCAACCTGACCCTGGGTGTCGGCTACCGGCACGAGGTTGGCGGGCAATTCCAGGAGCATTCCGGACTCATCTTCATCCAGAGAACGGGCCGGTTCGGCGGCGCTCGCACCCACTGATCCCTCGCGATCCCTTCCGACGCCCTCAATCCCCTCCGACAAGTATTTCGCGCTTGCCAGCGTGGTTGGGTGGGCTGACGACGCCTTCTTCCTCCATGCGCTCTATCAGAGAGGCAGCACGGTTATATCCAATCTTGAGCCGACGCTGAATATAAGAGGTCGAGGCCCGCTTGTCGCGCGTCACCACCTCGACCGCGCTCTGGTAGAGATCGCTCTCTTCCCCGGACGCACCGATCGTCGGCCCTGCACTATCACCACCGTCTTCGGCTTCCTCCTCGGTCACACCCTCGACATATTGGGCCTCGCCCTGAGTCTTCAGATGGGCAACCACGCCCGCAACTTCCTCGTCGGCCACGAAAGGCCCGTGCAAACGCTGTATCTTGCCGCCCGAGGCCATGTGGAGAAGATCGCCCATCCCCAATAGCTGCTCGGCACCCTGCTCGCCGATGATGGTGCGCGAATCTATCTTGGTCGTCACCATATACGAGATGCGCGTCGGGAAATTCGCCTTGATCGTCCCCGTTATCACATCGACCGAAGGTCGCTGTGTGGCCGTGATGACATGAATTCCAGCGGCGCGCGCCATTTGCGCTATGCGCTGGACAAGAGCCTCGACATCCTTGCCCGCGGTAATCATCAGATCGGCCATCTCGTCTATGACCACCACGATATGTGGCATCGGATCCAGAGATATCTCCTCGGTCTCCCATATAGCTTCGCCCGTTTCCCGGTCGAAACCGGTCTTTCTGGGACGGGTCAGTGTCTGGCCCGCACGCCGTGCGGTCTCGGCCTTGACGTTGAAACCAGCTATATTGCGCACCCCGAGCTTGGACATCAGCTCATAACGGTTTTCCATCTCGCGCACGACCCATTTGAGGGCGACTACAGCCTTGTGCGGGTCGATCACGACAGGCGACAGCAAATGCGGCACACCCTCATAAACGGATAGCTCCAGCATTTTCGGATCGATCATGATGAAACGGCAGCGCTCCGGAGGCAGACTGTACATCAGCGACAAGATCATGGCGTTGACACCGACCGACTTGCCCGATCCGGTCGTGCCGGCTATCAGAAGATGCGGCATTTTGGCCAGATCAGCGATGACCGGTTCGCCGCCAATCGTGGTGCCCAAAGCCATCGGCAACGCCGCCCCGCTGGATTGAAACTCCGACGACGACAGCAATGAACGCAGATATACCGTCTGACGATTATCGTTGGGCAACTCGACGCCAATGGCGTTACGGCCTGATATCACCGAAAGACGTGCGGAGGTCGCACTCATCGAACGCGCTATGTCGGCGGCAAGGCCGATCACGCGCGCAGATTTGACACCCGGAGCCGGCTTCAACTCGAACAGAGTCACTACCGGACCCGGGCGCACTTCCTTGACGACTACATCGACATTGAAATCCTTCAGAACGCCCTGCAGAATCCTGGCTGTCTCCAACAAACCGGCTTCGTCTATCTCTCCTGCCTGCCTCGGAGCCAGACGCAACAGATCGACGGGCGGCAAAACGAAACTCTCGGCAACCGGCGTCGGCGCGTTCTCCGAATCTGATTGTCCACCGCGCTTGGCACCGCGCCTGGCTCTTTTTTTCCGGGCCGGAGCAGATTTGGCAAGCGCAGGCACCGCTCGCGCCGATACCGGTCCCGCCACGACATCGGCTCCGGTCAGCGGCAATGGCGCCATATGGCGCGGGCGGCGTCCACCTGCAAGGCGGACCACAAGGCGGCACAGGCGCGCGAGGATCGCTACCGCAGCCACGATCCAGCGAGAGAGGAATACGGCACCGATGCGGGTGGCTCGCACCAGAAATACGGCGGCGGGCCACAGGCGTTCCATACCGATGCATCCGGCAAGGGCGGCAAGTCCAATGACTCCAGCCAGTATTGCAGCCGACAAGGCATAGGCGGGAATGGCCAACGCCCCCAATACCCAAGCCAAAGCGGAATGCAACCAATAGCCGATCAGCCCGCCGGAGCCGGTTCCCGTCGACCAGGTGGCCACAGGCGGCCACAGAGCCAACACGGCGCAGGAACTCGCCGCCGCGATACCTCCCAGAAACCAGCGCCACGCTCGCCGCGGTCCGATGGCTATGGCGCGACTGACACCGCCAATGGCCACGCCTGCTCCGATGACGAAAGCTCCCGCACCGAAGGACTGGATCGCCAGATCGGCCCAGATGGCTCCGACGGCACCGAACAGGTTGGTGACAGATTCGCTGGTGGCCGTATTCCAGCTTGGATCGGCGCGCGAATAGGAGGCGCAGGCGCCGAAGACGAATGTCCCGGCAGCAAACAGCAGAAGTCCGGATATCAGGCGCTCGACCCGACCGAGAGGATCGGGCCACCATTTGGTTCCGCTGGCTTCGAGGGGCGAGTACTCCATAACGTTCAAGATATGAGGCTGCCAGTTTTAACAGTTTGCAAACAATATCCCTGCTTCGCAAAATTGACGCGAATGGTATATGCTTGATGGTCAGATATGACAGGACGACCCACCCACACACAGAGCGATATTCTGATCGTCGGCGGCGGGCCGGTCGGCATGGCGCTGGCCATCGCCCTGTCGAGATCGGAGTTTTCGGTCGCCATGGCGGCTCCAGCCCCCAAGCGCGATGGACCGGCAGTGGCGATCAGCGCTGGTTGCTGGCGCTTGCTGCATCGGATCGGCGTCGCCGAGGCGATGCGCGACGAAGCGCAGCCAATCGCTCGTGTGGAGGCCGATGGCGGCTGCGGCGCACTGATGGCTACTGCGGACGACCTTCCCGGCAATGCAGGGGAAGAGCCGCTCGGTTTCGTCGTCGCGCGCACCGCTCTGACCGATGCTCTGGAAAGCGGCGTAGCCGCTGGCGATGTTCTGCGCATCCGGGGTCCCGCGACCTGGCGAACCCCGGCGTTGGATGGAGGAACGGCCATCTGCCATACCGGCGACGGAACCGCGCACAGAGCGCGCCTTGTCATCGCCTGCGACGGGGCGGGATCGAGTTTTCGCACGGCAGCCGGCATCGGAGAAACCACACGCCGCCACAACGCCGCCGCCATGGTCTTCTACCTGGAGACAAGACACCGAGGAGTGGCGCGGCAGGTATTCACTCCCACGGGTCCAGCGGCCATGCTGCCCATGACCGCCGGGCGCGCCTGTATCGTCTGGACCGAGACCAAAACACGGGCACGGGCTTTGATGGCGCTGGACGAACGAGATTTCTGGCGGGAGTTCGCGCCCGTCGCCTCCGATCTGGTGCGCGCTCCTCACGACATTGACCCATCGCAACCCAAGCGAAGCTATCCGATCAGGATGAGGTTCAGCGAGCGCCTGCATGGTCCGCGCCTGGCTCTGGCCGGAGACGCAGCCCGCGTTATCCATCCGCTTGCCGGACAGGGACTGAATCTCGGCCTCAAGGATGTGGCCGCCCTCTGCCATGTCTTGCAGGACGCGCGCCGCACGGGTCTGGATATCGGCAGCGACGGCGTGTTGCGGGACTACGACCGTCGGCGCCGCGCCGACAGCGCCTGCATGATCGTAGCCACCGAGGCATTGGCGGCAGCATTCACCGCTCCGGCTCCGGTTCGGGCGCTGGCCGCCACCTCGTTAGCCTTATGCGGAGCCATCCCCCTCCTGCGTCGCTGCGTCGTCGCCAACGCCGGGTCTGTTCTTGGCGGGCTTCCTCGCCTATTACAGCCTCTGGAGCCTTAGAAAAACCCGCGTGCCGATGTCCTTTCCTTTTCTCCGAATCAACTCTGGCCTGCCATGGGCGCGAGTCCTGATTCTCCTTCTGACGTACGGTGCGCTCTCCCCCCCGGTGGTCGCCGTCGATACCAGCGACTGGTCGGATATAGTCGCCCGCGCCGACGCATCCATGGCCACGATCAAGACCATGCAGGGCCGCTTTATACAGGTAGATCCGGATGGCGACATCTCGCGCGGGGTCTATTACCTGCGGCGGCCCGGGCGTGTGCGATTCGAATACGACCCTCCGAGCGCTCTTCTGGTCGTGGCCGATGGCAGCACGGTCGCTGTCACCGATCGCAAGTTGAAGAGTTTCGACCGTTTTCCGCTTTCGTCAACGGTACTGGGCCTGTTTCTCGACGACGAGGCGCGCATGTCGGAACAGGGCCGCGTCTACGACGTGCGTGCCGATGAGGATCGCTATGTCATCCGTATCGGCGACCGCGAGAACGCGATCGACGAACGTATCTTGCTGGAGTTCGCACGGGTCGACTTCATGCTTCTGGGCTGGTCCATCGTCGATGGAACCGGCAGGCGGACCCGGGTCGCCTTGCGCGAGAATGTCCTCAATGAGCCGCTATCGGCGCGTCTGTTTCGTGTCGAGGACCCGGACGAAGACCGGGATCGGAGGCGATGACCATGCACGAGCGAGACAGATCTTCGGTTCCCGGCGAGTTATATTCCGGTCGCGCAGCGCTGAGGTCCGGGCATCTTTCTGTTTCGGATATCCACTCGATATACTGGGAAGAATCGGGCAACGCGGGCGGCGTGCCGGTGGTCTGTCTGCACGGCGGACCGGGCGGCGGCGGCGACAGTCACATGCGCCGTTATTTCAACCCGGATCACTATCGCATCATTCTTTTCGATCAGCGAGGCAGCGGTCGCTCGCTGCCGCGCTCGGAGTTGCGCGACAACACAACCTGGGATCTGGTCGCCGACATGGAAACCCTGCGCGATCATCTGGGGATCGGGAAATGGCTTTTGTTCGGCGGCTCATGGGGCACGACTCTGGCGCTGTGCTACGCCGCCAGACACAAGGAGCGCGTCCTGGGCATGATACTGCGCGGCGTATTCCTGATGACGCGCGCCGAGCTCGACTGGTTCTATCAGGAAGGCGCAAACCATCTGTTCCCGGACGCCTATGAGCGCTTCGCCAGCGTCATTCCCGAAGACGAACGCCACGACATGATCTCCGCCTTCCACAAGCGGCTGACAGGATCGGACATCGAGGTGCGCGTCGCCGCCGCCCGCGCCTGGTCGCGGTGGGAGATGGATACAGTGTCATTGCTAGGCTCGCGCGCGGCCGAGTTGGACCGCGCCGATTTCGTCGACGTCTTCGCCCGCATCGAATGCCATTATTTCGCCAATGGCGGGTTCCTCCCGCACGACGGCTGGTTGCTGGAGCAGGCGGAGAATCTGGGCGATCTTCCTGGAATCATAGTGCACGGGCGCCATGACGTGGTGACACCTGTCTCCTCGGCCTGGGCTCTGGTCAAGCGCTGGCCGGGCGCAGATTTGCGTATCGTGCCGGGCGTAGGCCACTCGGGTCAGGATCCCGGCATTCTCACCGAACTGGTGCGGGCGACCGACGAATTCCAGCGCCGCTTAGCTTAAACCGGCCCGGCGTCATTTACCTCTGCGCTGGTCAGGCGATCCTGGCCGAGGCTTCCTTGACCTTGCCCGTCGAAACGCTGGCCTGGCGGGTCGCGGTTGCGATCTGGTTCATGCTATCGTTTATGGATGAGACACCGCTGGTCGCTTCCAGCATGTTCTGCGAGATGTCGCGCGTCACAGAGGCCTGTTCCTCCACCGCGCTGGCTATGGCTGTCGAAATGCCATTGATCTTGTCGATTACCTCGGTCACCGAGCGAACGGCCTCGACCGCCTTCTCGGTCACCGACTGCACATTGGCGATCTGACCATTGATCTCGCCGGTGGCCCGCGCCGACTGGTTGGCGAGCGCCTTGACCTCACTGGCGACGACGGCGAAGCCCTTGCCCATTTCGCCTGCGCGCGCTGCCTCGATGGTGGCGTTCAGCGCGAGAAGATTGGTCTGATCGGCGATGTCGGAGATCATATTGACCACTTCGCCTATCTGCTGAGCGGACTGCGACAGGCTGGCGATTATCTCGCCCGCCGCGCGCACCCTATCGACTGCCTGTTGCGATATGCCGGAGGCTCCGTTGACCTGTTTGGATATCTCCTCCACCGACTGCGCCAGTTGATCGCCGCCACCAGCGACGCTCTTTACATTGGCCGAGGTTTTCTCCGACGCGACCGCTGCGAAGTCGGCCTGTTCGGAAGCGGCCGAGATGATCTTTTGCATTTCGGTCAGATCGCGGTCGATCTCTGTAACCGTCTGCGCTCTGCGCTGGCGCTCCCTGACCTGTTCGGTGACGTCTATGGCGAACTTGACGACCTGCGCCGGCTTGCCGTTTTCTTCGAGGACCGGATTGTAGGAGGCCTGAATATAGACCTCTTTGTCGTCCTTGCCGATGCGACGGAACTCTCCGGTGACATACAGACCCGACCTCAGGCGCTGCCAGAAAGAGTCATAGTCGCTGCCAAGGTCTTCCTTGGCCACGAACACCGAATGGTGTTTGCCTATGATCTCGTCTAGTCCATAGCCGATGACCGAACAGAAATTATCGTTGGCCGTCAGCACCTTTCCGTCTATATCGAATTTGATGACCGCCTGCGACTTGTTGATCGCCGCGATCTGATCGGCATTCCCGCGCGCGGTTATTTTGATCTGCGTTATGTCGGTGGCGACCTTCAGGACGCGATAGACTCTGCCGTTCTTGTCCTGGAGCGGATTGTAGCTGGCCTGAAGCCAGATATCACGCCCGCGTTTGTCCAGACGCCTGACCTCGGAGCTGACATACCTTCCCTCGCGCAACGACTGCCAGAAGGCCCGATATTTGGCATCGCCCGTTTCGCTCGGGTCGACGAACATCGAATGGTGACGGCCTCGGATTTCGCTGATACCGTATTCCATAGTCTGCAGGAAGTTTTCGTTGGCATCAATGACCGTGCCGTCCGTATCGAACTGTATGATCGAATGGGAACGACTTAGAGCCTCGAAGGCTGATCGGTGGATGCCGTTTGATGTCGATTGAAAACCAAGCACTGTGCTAATACCTTTAAGGATACTGCGGCGAACTGAAGCCGGGACAAAAAGAACTCACCTGCCATTTAGCACTCCAACGGTAAATCTGGTGTGAATCGCCCGTGAATAAAGACAAAATTCACTTCCTCACACAACAAATGGCCCTACTTCGATCAGAAGCATCGCCAGAGGGTCGGGATTGGCCCGATCGAAACGGCATCGCCGCAACAAGGAACCTCCCCCAAAAGTGAACATCCACGAATATCAAGCCAAGGCTCTCCTCAAACGCTTCGGAGCACCGGTCGCCGAGGGCTATCCGGCAACCAGCCCCGCCGAAGCCGAGGAAGCCGCTAACCGCCTGCCCGGACCGGTGCTGGCGGTCAAGAGCCAGATCCACGCCGGAGGACGCGGCAAAGGTCGCTTCGCCAACAGCAGCGCCGACGAGAGCGGCGGCGTGCGCATAGTACGCTCCGCCGGGGAAGCCACCGCAGCCGCAACGGCCATGCTCGGCAATACGCTGGTTACAAGCCAGACCGGAGCAGCGGGAAAAACGGTGCACCGCGTCTATATCGAACAGGGAGCCGTGATCGCAACCGAACTATATCTGTCGATGCTGGTGGACCGTCAGGTCGGACGGGTCGCATTCGTGGTCTCGCCCGACGGCGGCATGGATATCGAGGAGGTCGCCGCGCGCACGCCGGAGCGCATCCACACCCTGCACATCGACCCGGCAACTGGAGTCACCGACGAACTGGCTGGCCTTGTCTGCATGTGTCTGGGCCTGAGCGGTCAGGCCGAAAAGGATGGTGTGGCACTTGCCAAAGCTCTCTACCGGGCATTCACCGAGAGCGACATGTCGCTTCTGGAGATCAACCCGCTGATCGTGGATAGCAACGACCGGTTGCAGGTTATGGACGCCAAGGTGTCTTTCGACGACAACGCGCTGTTCCGTCATCCCGATATCGCGTCCTTGCGCGACCATAGCGAAGAGGACGCGCGCGAGAAAGAAGGCGCCGAGTGGGATCTGGCCTATATCGCCCTGGACGGCAATATCGGCTGTATGGTCAATGGCGCGGGTCTGGCCATGGCGACAATGGACATAATCAAACTGCACGGGGAGGCTCCGGCCAATTTCTGCGATGTCGGCGGTGGGGCCTCGCGCGAGAAAGTCGCGGCAGCCTTCAAGATAATCCTCAAAGACCCCAATGTCCGTGGCATTTTGGTCAATATCTTTGGCGGCATCATGAAATGCGACGTCATAGCTGATGGCGTGTTGCAGGCGATGCGCGAGACGGATCTCGCCGTGCCGCTCGTCGTCCGACTCGAAGGAACCAATGTCGATCTGGGCAAGGCGGCCATCGCCGCTTCGGGTCTCAATGTCATAGCCGCCGACGATCTCGACGAAGCGGCCAGGAAAATCGTGGGCGCGATCGCAGCATGAGCGCCTTGGGTCTCAATGTCGGTAATAGACGCCCTGATTCTGATCGACGTACATCACAGCGCCATAGCGCTATCATCATAATGCGAAAAAAAGGATACGGTCATGGCGATACTCGTTGACGCCGACACCAAAGTCATAACTCAGGGCATGACCGGCGCGGCGGGCAGTTTCCACACCGAGCACTGTATCGCCTACGGATCGCAGATGGTCGCCGGTGTCACGCCGGGCAAGGGCGGCACGCTGTGGCATGGCACTCTGCCAGACGGGCGCGAGATAAGCCGCCCGACATTCGACAGCGTCGCCGAGGCGCGCGACGCCACAGGTGCCAACGCAAGCGTCATCTATGTGCCGCCGCGCTTTTGCTCCGCCGCGATCATCGAGGCCATAGATGCCGGGATTCCGCTGATCGTCGCCATCACCGAGGGCATACCGGTCCTCGACATGGTCAAGGTCAAGGAGCGTCTGGCGCGCTCGGATTCGCGCCTGATCGGTCCGAATTGCCCAGGCATCATCACTCCCGACGCCTGCAAGATCGGTATCATGCCAGGTCACATCCATCGCAGGGGATCGGTAGGTATCGTCTCGCGTTCGGGCACGCTGACCTATGAGGCGGTATTTCAGACCACCAAGGTCGGGCTGGGCCAGTCTACATGCGTCGGCATCGGAGGCGACCCGGTCAAGGGGCTGGATTTCATCGACGTGCTGGAGTTGTTTCTGGCCGACGAAGAAACCACATCCATCGTCATGATAGGCGAAATTGGCGGCTCGGCTGAGGAACAGGCCGCCGAATTCATCAAGGACGAAGCCAAAAAGGGGCGCAGCAAGCCTATGGTCGGCTTCATTGCCGGACGCACCGCTCCGCCCGGCAGGACCATGGGACACGCCGGTGCCATCGTCAGCGGCGGTCAGGGAGGCGCAGAAAGCAAAATGGCGGCTCTGGAAGAGGCGGGCATCATCGTCTCGCCCAGCCCGGCTCAACTGGGGACGACGCTTTGCGAGCAGGCGCTGGCGGCATAACTTTCGGTCATCGTTATCGGAGAGACGCCAGATTGCCAGGTCAGATTATCCACGGGAAACAGTAACCATGTCGATTCCAGTCCAACCCCGCCAACCCGACGTCGGGCCGTGGCTTTCGGGAAACGCCGACTACATCGAAAGTCTCTACGCCGATTACGTGCAGCATCCGGAGAATACGCCGCCTGACTGGAAGAATGTGTTCGACCGCATCTTCGTTGCCGATCCGCCCACCCCAAACGGCGCGCACGCCGAATATGGCGAGGACGTCGCTCAGGCGGTGCGCGACTCTTTGAGGGCGCGCATGTTGGTCCTGGCCTACCGCGAGCGCGGGCATCGGGCGGCTTGTCTCGATCCGCTCGGTCTGACCGAACAACCGAATGTCGCCGAGCTGGACCCGGCCAGCTATGGCTTTACCCCCCACGACATGGACCGGCCCATCTTCATGGACGGCGAACTCGGCACCGAACGGTCGACTCTGCGCCAGCTTCTGGCTCTGTTACGGGATCGGTATTGCTCCAGTCTCGGCGTACAGTTCATGCACATATCCGATCCGGTCGAGAAAGACTGGATCCAGAAACGAATCGAGGGCCGACAAGGCGCGGTCGCCTTCACCGTCGCCGGGCGCACGGCCATTCTCAGAAAACTGATCGAAGCCGAGACATTCGAGCGCTTCCTGCACCGGCGCCATCCCGGAACCAAACGCTTCGGCATAGACGGAGCCGAAGCCATGGTACCGGGGCTGGAACAGATCATCAAGCGCGGCGGGGCTCTGGGTGTCGAGGAGATCGTCGTCGGTATGCCGCATCGCGGCAGGCTCAATGTCCTCAGCGCCGTGATGGGCAAGCCCTATCATGTCATCTTCAACGAATTCCAGGGCGGCTCGACTCACGGCTCGGGCGAGTTTGGTTCGGGGGACGTCAAATACCATCTTGGCACGTCCACCGATCGTCAGTTCGACGGCAAAAACGTTCATATCTCGCTGTCGGCCAATCCCTCGCACCTCGAAGCCGTCGACCCGGTTGTGATCGGCAAGGCGCGGGCCAAACAAGCCGAGCGCATGGCCAGAGCCGCCAGCAGCGACACACGGGAAGCCTGGCGAGGCACGGTGTTGCCGCTGCTACTGCACGGAGACGCAGCCTTTGCCGGTCAGGGAGTGGTCTCGGAATGTCTGGCTCTGTCGGGCCTGGCAGGATACCGCACCGGCGGCACGATGCATTTCATAGTCAACAACCAGATTGGCTTTACGACCAGCCCGCATTATTCGCGTTCTTCACCCTACCCCTCGGACGTAGCGCTCCAGGTGCAAACGCCCATCTTCCATGTCAACGGCGACGACCCCGAAGCCGTGGTGCACGCGACCAAGATCGCGACCGAATACCGTCAGGCGTTCGGCAAGGACGTCGTGATCGACATGTTCTGCTATCGTCGCTACGGGCACAACGAAGGCGACGAGCCGATGTTCACCCAGCCGTTGATGTACAAGACCATCGCCTCGCATCCGACCACGCGCGAGATATACGCCAAACGCCTGCGCACCGAAGGTATCATCTCCAAAGAAGAAGAATCCCGCATGATCGCCGGGATGGCCGAACACTTGGACAGCGAGTTCGAGAAAGCCAGAACCTATACCCCGGCCTCAGCCGACTGGCTCGCTGGCAAATGGGCTGGCAAGAGCATAGCAGGCGACGGCGACAGGCGCGGCACGACCGGAATAGCTGCCGACACCTTGCGTAGACTCGGCGCGCTGATCGTCGATATACCGTCGCACATCGACGCCCACAGGACGGTCAGACGCATCTACGGAACCCGGGGCGAGGCCATACGCAAAGGAGAGCGAATCGACTGGTCGACCGCCGAAATGCTGGCCTTCGCCACTCTGCTCGACGAGGGTTTTCCGGTTCGTCTTTCGGGTCAGGACTCTGCGCGCGGCACTTTCTCGCAGCGCCATTCGCATGTCGTCGACCAGACCAATGGCAACAAGTTTACCCCGCTGCACCGCATCGAGAACGCCAAATACGAGGTCATCGACAGTCCGCTGTCAGAGGAAGCCGTCGTCGGCTTCGAATACGGATATTCGCTGGTGGCACCGGACACACTGACCATGTGGGAGGCGCAATTCGGTGATTTCGCCAACGGTGCCCAGGTTATCTTCGATCAGTTCCTGTCGGGCGGAGAGCGCAAATGGCTTCGCATGTCGGGTCTGGTCTGTCTGCTGCCGCACGCCTATGAGGGACAGGGGCCAGAGCACTCCTCGGCGCGTCTGGAGCGCTTCCTGCAGATGGGCGGTCAAGACAATATGCAGATCGCCAACTGCACCACGCCAGCCAATTATTTCCACATACTGCGCCGCCAGCTTCATCGGGATTTCCGCAAACCACTTATCCTGATGACGCCAAAATCGCTGCTACGTCGCAAACAGTGCGTATCGACCATCGGCGAGTTCGGACCTGACTCCTCTTTCCACCGCGTGCTATGGGACGACAACGACGACAGACTTGGCTCCTCAGGCCACAAACTTCTGGCCGACAAAAAAATACGCCGGGTCATTTTATGCTCGGGCAAGGTGTATTACGATCTGGCCACCGAGCGCGAGAGACGGAATATCGGCGATATCTACATTCTGCGTCTGGAGCAACTATATCCTTTCCCGGTCGCTCCGCTCGTCAAGGAACTGAGCCGCTTCCCGGATGCTGAAATCGTCTGGGCGCAGGAAGAGCCGAAAAACATGGGGGCATGGACATTCGTGGACGTCAATCTGGAGCGCGTATTCACCAAGCTGGGCTTTGCTCAGGCAAGGCCCCTGTATTTCGGAAGACCCGCCTCGGCGGCGACGGCGGCGGGTTCCAAAGAGGTCCATGACAAGGAACTGGCGACCCTGTTCAACCATGCGTTCTCCCAGACCAATGCGGTAGCTACTCCGAAATCCACCTGATACTTCCAAGGATGAGATCAACATGACAGATATTAAGGTGCCCGAGCTCGGAGAATCGGTGAGCGAGGCGACCGTAGGAAGGTGGCTGAAATCCAAAGGCGATACGGTCCAGCGCGATGATGTCCTGGTAGAGTTGGAGACCGACAAGGTCGCGATCGAGGTCGCCGCCGAGGAATCGGGCGTGCTCACCGAAATAATCTCACCCGAAGGCGAGACCGTCGAGATCGGCGCTTTGCTCGGAAGGATCGGAATCGGTGCCGCCGCCCCCGCCGACAATACGGCCTCGGAGACCGACAACAACGCAGATCAGGTCGAAGACAGCGAACCGTCTTCAGCGCCCGCCGTAGCCCCCTCGGCCCGGCGCATCGCCGCCGAAGCGGGTATCAGCCCGAACACCATCTCCGGCACCGGACGCGGCGGTCGGGTAACCAAATCCGACGCCCTCTCCCATGTCGCCGAAATGGAATTGCCTGCCGGGACACCGAACGGAGAATCCGCCGCCGCGCCCTCTGCTCCCAAGCCTCCGGCACCGCCCGCACAACCCGTTGCTGCAGTATCCGAGGTGCCCGTCCCGGAGACCGGATCACGCCTTGAAGAGCGCGTGCGCATGACCCGCTTGCGCCAGACCATAGCCCGCAGGCTGAAGGAAGCGCAAAACACCGCCGCCATGCTGACCACATTCAACGACCTCGATATGTCGCGGGTGATGGAGTTGCGCAAGACTTATCGCGACAGTTTTCTCCACAGGCACGGGGTCAAGCTCGGCTTCATGGGGTTCTTTACCCACGCCTGTATCGGTGCCCTGCGCCGCTTTCCCGCCGTTAACGCCCGTATCGAGGGAGATGATATCGTCTATCACCGATATTATGACGTCTCGATTGCCGTAGGCACCGAGCGCGGACTGGTGACACCGGTGGTACGCAACGCCGACACCCTTGATCTGGCCGGGATCGAACGCGAGATCGCCAGGCTGGGCGGTCTGGCGCGCGACGGGCAAATCCAGCTCAACGACATACGCGGCGGCACATTCACCATCACCAACGGCGGAGTATACGGCTCAATGCTGTCGACGCCGATCGTCAACCCGCCGCAATCGGCGGTGCTTGGCATCCACCGCATCGAGGAACGCCCCGTCGCGGTCGATGGCGCGGTTGTAATCCGCCCGATGATGTATCTGGCGCTCTCATACGATCACCGCATCATAGACGGCAAGGAAGCGGTCAGCTTCCTGGTCGCAGTAAAGGACGCGATGGAATCCCCGGAGCGCATGTTGCTTGGTCTCTGATGGAACGAACTAAAAGGGGGCGCCGCCATGGCAAGCCAGCATGATGTTGTCATCGTCGGAGGCGGACCAGGCGGGTATAATTGCGCCATCCGCTGCGCGCAACTCGGTCTTCGCGTGGGGCTGGTTGAAGAGCGCGACCTTGGCGGAACCTGTCTCAATGTCGGCTGCATTCCCTCCAAGGCTCTTCTTCACGCCTCGCACCAATACGCCGAAGCCAAAACGACTCTGCCTGCCAACGGTGTGATAACCGGCGAGATCGCGCTTGATCTGGCGGCAATGATGGCGCGCAAGGATGAGGCGGTATCCGGTCTCACCGCCGGCGTTGCCTATCTGATGAAGAAACACGGTGTGACCATCTATCGCGGGCGCGGCGCGCTCGATGGACCGGGGCGAGTCATCGTCGAGAGCCCAACCCCACGCGGAGACCGAAATGAGCGCACCGAGCTTCGGGCCGACAATGTGGTGATAGCCACCGGTTCGGTTCCGGCCACCCTGCCGGGCATCGACGTAGACGAGGAGCGTATAGTCACCAATACCGGCGCGCTTAGCCTGACGGCACTGCCCCGGCGCATGGTGCTGATAGGGGCTGGCGTTATCGGGCTGGAAATGGGATCGGTGTGGTCTCGCCTCGGAGCGCGCGTCATCGTCACCGATTTTCTGGGCCGCATCCTGCCCGGAGCCGATGCTGACATAGCCAGTCAGGCCCAACGCATTTTTGCCCGCCAGGGTCTGGAGTTCCGACTGGGGCGAAAGGTTACCGATGTCCGCAAGCTGAAAACGACCCTGAAAGTGACGCTGCATCCCGCCGCCGGAGGGGAGCCAGAATTGGTGAACGCCGATATCGTCGTCGTTGCGGTCGGGCGCAAGCCATGTACCGACGGCGTCGGGCTGGCGAGTGTCGGTGCGGCGCTCGATGCGGCAGGCTCCGTCGTCACCGACGGAGCTTTCAAGGTGAGTGACGGCGTCTGGGCCATCGGCGACTGTATTGCCGGTCCGATGCTGGCGCACAAAGCCGAGGAGGACGGCATCGTGCTTGCTGAAATCATCGCCACCGGCCACGGACATGTTGACTATGATCTGATTCCGAGCGTCGTCTACACCCACCCGGAGATCGCCTGGATCGGCAAAACCGAGGACCAACTCAAGGAAGCGAACACCGCCTACAAGAGCGGTGTTTTCCCGCTGAAAGCCAATTCTCGCGCCCGCGCCAGCCACGATACCGATGGCATGGTCAAACTGCTGGCCGATGCCCGCACAGACCGACTGCTCGGCGCGCATATCATCGCTCCGGGAGCCGGTGAAATGATTTCTGCTCTCGCTGTCGGCATGGAATTCGGTGCGGCGGCAGAGGATATCGCCCGCACAGTCTTCCCGCACCCTAGTATAAGCGAGGCCATCCGGCAGGCAGCCTTGAATGTCGACGGGCGCGCCACACAGATGTAACTCGGCTTGACAAAGGCTTGTGGTGATCACCTTAATAGGGGCCATGAGTTTCTTGGTAGTTTCCCCAACGTTCGCCACGCGTTTTCGGAAGGGGGCGATTCTTGCAGGCATGATCGGACTGGCTGCCTGCGGCGGCAACAAGCAGGATGTGAATCCCCTGCTCGCCGAACCCGATTTGCCCTATGGCGTGGCCGATTTTGCAGCCATTGAGGACAGGCATTTCAAACCGGCTTTCGAGACCGCAGTCGCCGAGTTCGAGGAAGAGATAGCCGCTGTCGCCTCCGACCCCGCCGAAACCAATTTCGACAATACGATATTGGCGCTGGAGCGCGCCGGATCGCTTCTCGACCGGGTCTTCAGGGTGTTTTCCAACCTCACCAACACCGATACCAACGACACCTTGCAGGAGCTGGAGCGCGAAATATATCCAGCTTATTCGCGTCAGGTCGATGCCATGTTCCTGAACAAGGAATTGTTCGACCGGGTCGAAACGGTCTACGAAGCGCGCGAATATCTTGATGAAGCCGACAGGCGTCTGGTCGAGTTGTACAGGCGCGACTTCGTGCGGCGCGGCGCGAGGCTGGAACCGGCAGGCAAAAAGCGCATCGCCGAGATCAACGCCGAACTCTCCGAGGCAACGACCCTGTTCGCCCAGAACCTGCTGGCCGCCACCAAGGGCTTCACCCTGATGGTCACCGATGAGGAAAGACTGGACGGATTGCCCGAGGCGGTCGTGTCCTCGGCCCGAACCGCCGCCGAGGCACAGGGACGCGAGGGGTGGTTGTTTGGTCTCAATCGCTCGGTGTTCGAGGCCTTCATGTCTCATGCCGAGGACCGCGAATTGAGGGCGCAACTCTTCGACGGCTACCGGCTGCGGGCCGTTGGCGGCGACAACGACAACCAGCCGATCATATTGCGCATCGTGCGTCTGCGCGCCGAGCGAGCCAGACTGCTGGGCTTTCGCAACCATGCTCATTTCGCGATCGCCGAGCGCATGGCCGGGACGCCGGAAAAAGCCGAGGATTTTCTGTTGAGCGTTTGGCGTCCTGGTCTGGCGCAAGCCAGGCGCGAACTGGCGCGTATGCAGGATCTGGTCGGCGACGCCTACCGGGTGCGCGGCCACGACTGGTGGTATCTGGCCAAGAAGACAGGAATGCGCGACTACGCTCTGGATGATGCGAGTCTGAAACCCTATTTCGAGTTGGGCGCGGTGCAGCGTGGCGCATTCGAGACCGCGCGCGCGCTTTTTGGTCTGCGCTTCGATCCGGTCACTGTGACAACCTGGAATCCGCGAGCCTCCGCCTTCGATGTTCGGGACGCCGACGGCGCGCATCTCGGCCTGTTCATCACCGACATGTATGCGCGCGAGAGCAAACGCGGAGGCGCCTGGATGAGCAGCTACCGCGATGCCTCGGCCATAGACGAGCGCGTGGTGCGTCCTATCATCACCAACAATCTCAATCTGTCGCTGCCGGGCGAGAGTCAGGCGACGTTGTTGACCTTCGATGAGGTCGAAACGCTGTTTCACGAATTTGGACACGGCCTGCACGGCCTTATGACAAAGCAGAAATATCAGTATTATTCGGGCGTCAGCGGGCCGCGCGACTATACCGAATTTCCGGCCCAGATCATGGAGCACTGGGCGGCGCAGGGTCAGGTTCTGACCCAATACGCACGTCACTACCAGACCGGAGAAGCTATCCCCGACGAGTTGATCGCCGCCCTGAAACGCGCCACGACCCATAATCAGGGCTTCAAGACTACCGAATTCATCGCTGCCGCTCTTCTCGATTTGCGCTGGCATACGCTGACGATCGAGGAAGCCAACGCAATCAACGATGTGCGCGCCTTCGAGACTCGCGTTCTCGCTGAATACGGACTGCCCGAAGAGATCGAGCCGCGATATCGCTCACCATATTTCTCCCATATCTTCGCTGGCGGCTATTCGGCAGGGTATTATTCCTATCTGTGGTCGGAAATTCTCGACTCCGACGGCTTCGAAGCCTTCGTCGAAAGCGGCGACATTTTCAATCCGGTGCTGGCCGCCAAACTCAAAAAATGGGTGTTCGAGGCCGGAGGCCGCCTGCCCGCAGAGGAACTCTATCGGCGCTTTCGGGGCCGCGATCCCGATATCGCACCGCTCTTGCGACTGCGCGGACTAGGCGGCGGGAGCTAACTTCTGGCACAGACCGCAAGAGCCGCCGTGATCGCCCTTGGCGTTTCTCTCCTCGCCGCCTGCGGTGGCGGGAAAGAAGCACAAGAGTCCTTTATTGTCTGGAATGGCGCGAATATCGAACCCGACGCCGCCGTCGCGCGCGCTGCCGACCGCCGCCCTCTTTCCTATCGGTTGCTCGGAGCGCGAGCCCCCGATATTGGCTCCGGAGATGACGCCCTCGGCAATGGCTGGGTGCTGATCGACTTCTGGGGCATGTGGTGTCCGGACTGTCTGGCCGATGCTCCCTATGCCGCCGAACTGGCCGCTGCCGTCGAGGCTCATCCCCATCTGGCCTTTTTGTCGGTGCATACGCCGCCGAGCCGCGCCCGTGCCTCTGAGGCGTTTGGCCGCTGGGGTTCGGTCGAGCGCTATATGACAGAGACGGGACATTCATACCCGGTCGTCGTCGACGCCGACGCCAGCGTGCGGGAGGCCTACCGCATAGACTGGACCCCGACATATCTCCTGATCGGACCGGATCGGATCATCCGTGCGTTCCGCACCGATCTCGGAGACACTCCAGCCGCCAGCATCATCGCAGAAATAGAGACCATCATCACCGGGACGCCGGGCTGAAACGATACCCCAGACCGAACCGGAACAGGGACTGATTGAACTGGTTGAGACGGCGGGAGCGCAACGACGTTCCGCCGCCAGTGGAAAAGGCTCCTCCAGCCAGCAGATCGAGACGCGGCGTCACCGAATAGCGCAGTTCAGGCTCGATATAGAAATCGCCGCCATAGGCGATGTCGAGAGTCAGATCCACTTTTCCGGCAAGCACGCGCGTATGAACCGACAGCTCGATATCGTCTGAGCCAATCACCGCCATCTCTGCGCCAAGCCCGACGATCACCTTGTCGACAGTCGGTGTCGGAGCGTCGATGACGGCGTAGACGGTCGGAGCAAGCACAAACGAATCGAAATTGGCATAGGTTGCAACGTCGTAAGTGATACGAATCGAGTCCGAAAAGGAATACGCAGGCACACTCACCGCCAGATCGCCGCGTTGCACATAGTCAGCCAGACCAAGGACATAAGCCCAACTCGCCGGAGACAATAGAGCCGCACCAAACGAATACAGCAATATCTGATCGTGGATCAGGTCGCGATCGCCTCCGGTCCGGCGCGCCAGTGTCGCGGCCATGACCTCGGTATCGCCGTTGGGGATCCGCACCAGCGCATATCCGGCAGCGAAAAAACGGTTGTTGAGGAAGGAGGCGGCGGAAAACACGCCCCTGCCCTCAGCAAGAAAATCCCTGAACATGCGCTCGGATATCCAGCTCTGCGTGTTCAGACCTTCTCCAGAATTGAACTGACGACGGGTCGGGTCGCCAAGCGAACGGTCGCTGGACGGATCATACGCGCCGACATTACCTGCTGCCGCGAGCGCATTGAAAGTGAAGAAGAAATGGGAATAGACATCCAGCCACGGGTATTCGCGCTCCGGCTCCACCCCTACAAGCTCCGTGAACGCCGGATCCTGCCAGCCGTTGTAGGAGATATTGGCGAAATGCGCCATCTCGTGGGAAAACATGATCCCATTGGCTACCTGGAAGCGCAGGTCGAGCTGACCGGCGGTCAACAGATAGAGAAAACGCATGAGCGGTCCGCTCTGATCCAGTCCGAGCGCGCGATTGCCGTAGCGCAGAGCCTGATCGCCAATGATCGCGCTGAGCTCTACGTGATGCAGACCGCGATAACTCTGCGCAAACCACTGACCGGCATCGTTCGACCGGTAAGGGTAAGCCAGATCGATCGAATAGACATCGATGGTCGACTGAGCCCTGGCACCGCCGCATAGAAAACAAGTTACGACAAACGGAACCAGAAACTTCATGGGCGCAATTCCCTCTTTGTATATGCCCGAATCGCCGGACACATCACCTCGCGCAGGCACCGATCAAGTAGACAAGCCGATATCAACGGAATCATGGCCGCCGCTCCAGCGGAGCCAAACTACGAGCTTATCGTATTCCCTTGGGAGCGGCCAAGCTATCTTGGTCCTCGACGGGTTCTCGGTCAGGAGTATCTGGTCGCGGATATCTCTTCAGCATATCCTTCCATCCAGCATCGATCAGCGTGCGCAATACGGCGGTGTCGATGTCGGCGAGGCGCTTTACATACAGGCATGAGCGTCCCTTGCGGTACGGTCCGAGCCGACCCAGAATATCAGTAAAATCGGTGTATCCGGGCATGATATATATGGTCAGCGCCCGCACGCGCGGCGAAAAGCCGGTGCGAAACCATTCTCCCTCGCGGCCGCTGTCATATCGGTAGTGATAACGGCCATAGCCGATGATCGCCTTGCCCCACATCACCGGCGGGCAGCCGGATATCTGCCGCATCATTTGATCAAGGGCCGCGCAATCAGCGCGTTTGGCCTCGTCCGCGACCGAGGCGATGAAGGCCTCGACACTGGCGGCATTGGCTTTGGTCTTCAATTCGGTCATGCGCGAACCCTCCGGGCAATTACAATTGCATTGGGGCCGGAAATCTCATAGCAAAGAGCGCATCGGGGCGGCGAGGCAGTGAGCGATACCATGAGCACAAAACGCAGGAAAGTCATGGTTCTGAACGGCGTCAACCTCAATTTGCTGGGTGTACGCGAACCGGAAATATACGGCCGCACGACGCTGGCCGAGATCGAAGAGAGTTGCGTCCGCTCCGGGGCCGACAAAGGCCTGGAAGTCACATGCCATCAGTCGAACGACGAAGGCCAACTGATCGCCTGGATTCACGCCGCCATCGGCGAGACCGACGCCATCGTCATCAACGCCGGAGCCTTCACCCATACCTCGATCGCCATTCACGACGCCCTGCGTGCCTTTCCCGGCTACAAGATCGAGTTCCACATAACCAACCCGCACCGACGCGAGGCGTTCCGGCATACCTCTTGTCTTTCCGGTGCAGTCGATGCGGTCGTCTCAGGCCTCGGCGTCGCAGGCTATGAGCATGTCGTCGCCATTCTGGCCCGCCAACTGGACGCGCGATAGAAGCCCCACTTTTTGCCGATCTCCCACTTTTTGCCGATCTCCCACTTTTTGCCGATCTATGGTACCAGGCGGTCCGTTCCCAAAAGCCCCAAAAGCCCAGGCATTGACTCCGGGCATTGACTGGCGGTCCGAGGAGGATTCGAACCCCCGACCCCTTGATTCGTAGTCAAGTACTCTATCCAGCTGAGCTATCGGACCGCCTGACCCGACACATACGCCCACAGCGGCACGCAAAGCAAGATGAAAACGCCGACAGCCACAGGCGCTATGCCTCGTAGAATCCCGCTCGGAGTCTTAAAGACCATGCGCCCCCGCTGTCGCCCAACTTCACTAACGCCGCGCCTCGTGGACGCCACGGGCAACGGCGCGGGCCAGCGAGGTCGCCGCCATCTCGCCGTAGCGCGCCACCTGGTCCCATGCGGGCAGATCAGCCGACGGATCAGCCACCGACAACACAAAAACCGTATCGCCATCGAAAGGCGTGAATACCGGGCGAATGGCGCGCGCCAAACCCGAGACCGACATGATCGCCACCCGCCGGGCCTGTGCAGGAGTCAAACGTGCTCCGACCGCGACGCAGGCTATAGTCGTATTCTGGCCCGCCACCGGAAGCGGTTTGCTATGGCCCCAGTCGTCCGGATCGGATAACGGCTGCGCAGGGGGCGGTATACCGCCGAATTCTCCATCGCGCTCGTAGGGCCATGCCCAATAGGCGTCGCTGCCCGGTATACACACCGAGCCTACGCAATTGACCGCAGCCAGTGCTCCTACCACCACGCCGTCGCCAGCGACGGAACTCGCCGAACCCAGTCCACCCGGACCATCTCCGGCAACAGCGCCGTATCCGGCTCCGTTGGCTCCAAGAGCGAAGCGCGCACCCGAATTGTCCAGCGCCTCCCGTCCCAGCCGCGCGTAGGGCGGGTTTTTCCCCCATTTCTTGTCGCCTCCGTTGGCCAAATCATACAGGATCGCCGCGGGAACCACCGGCGAGGGCGGCACTCCGGTGCGTCCGGGAAAGGCGAAACCGACACCCCCGGCCCCAAGAGCGCTGGCCACTGCGTCGGCGGCGGCGAGGCCATAGACCGATCCGCCAGCCAGCACCACGGCATGTACCGCTTCGACCAGCGTATCCGGTGCCAGAGCATCGGTTTCGCGCGTTCCGGGGCCGCCGCCCAGGCTGATATATGCGCATACTGCCGGAGTCCGGGGCAGGATGACGGTGACACCGGTCCGGGCATCGCTGTCCTCTGCGCAGCCAACAGCTATGTCTTTGACATCGGTAATCAGATTGAGCGACATTCAAACCATCTCATGCGTTTCAACACCTTGATATATTTGCGGGGCGGTTTCCAAACACGGACACTGATAGAACATATGACCACTCATCCAAAAAGACACCATGCATCCCTCGCGCTCCTGGGCACCTGCCTTGCGGCCGCGACGCTGAGTATTTCAGCCTGCACCAGCACCAGCGCCAGCACCAGAGGTGGACAGGGTGCACAGGAATGGCGTCTGAGCGGACGCGCCATGGCCGCTGCCGCCGATCCGCGCGCCGTAGAAGCCGCGATAAAGGTATTGCAGGCCGGAGGTCACGCCGTCGACGCCGCCATCGCAGCGCATGCGGTTCTCGGTCTGGTAGAGCCGCAGAGTTCGGGCCTTGGCGGCGGCGCGTTCATGGTCGTCTACGACAGGACCAGCGGCAAGACCGTCGTTTACGACGGACGCGAGACGGCTCCACAGCGCGCCGGACGTGATTTGTTCATGCGGAGCGGCAAGCCGATGCAATTTGTAGAGGCCTGGCAGGGGGGCGTCTCGATTGGCGTTCCGGGCGCGGTCGCGCTCTACCGGAAGGCTCACGAAGCGCACGGCGTTCTCGAATGGAAGCATCTGTTCTCGTCGGCGCGCGATCTGGCTCGCGACGGATTTGCAGTTTCGCCGCGTCTGGCCTCACTTCTGGGCAGTGATCGCATCCGGCTCGTTGCCCGTCTCGACGACCATCCGCTCTCGGCTGCGTATTTCTATCCGGGCGGCACTCCCCTGCGCGCCGGACAAATACGTGACAATCAAGGCTATGCCGATCTTCTCGACGCCATGGCGGACAAGGGTACGGGCGTGTTCTATACTGGCTCCGTAGCCGAGAATATAGTCGCTCAGGCCAATGCCGCGCCCGAACCGGGATCTCTCAGCCTTCAGGATCTGGCTGACTATGAGGTAAAGGTGCGCGACGCATTGTGCGGCACTTTCCGAAGCTATCGCGTGTGTTCGGCACCTCCGCCGTCATCGGGAGGCGTGGCGCAACCGGCAATCATGGGATTGTACGACCGGTTGATGCGGGATTCCGGGCCTGACGCCGACTGGATCGAGGCGTTCGTCGATGCGCAGAGACTCGCCTATGCTGATCGCGATCATTACATCGCCGATCCGGATCATGTCGTCGTGCAGGCGGAAGATTTCATTGATCCGCGCTATCTCGACGCCAGAGTGCGGGACCGATTTGCGCCGAACGCACCGGTCAGGCCCGGCGATCCGGGCAAGGTATTGCGTAACGAACCGATAATCGGGCGCTGGGGATCAGATGCCACGGTCGATGTTCCGGGTACCACCCATCTGTCAGTGATCGACTCCTATGGCAATGCCGTATCGATGACCGCGACCGTGGAAGCAATTTTTGGCTCCTCGCGCATGACCGCCGACGGGTTTCTGCTCAACAACGAGTTGACGGATTTCTCCTTCGCACCGGAACTTGGCGGCAGGCCGGTAGCAAACGCGCCGGGTCCGGGCAAGCGACCGCGTTCGTCGATGTCGCCGACCATCGTCTTCGACCAGACGGGTGAATTCGTCATGGCCACCGGATCGCCGGGCGGCAATTCGATCATTGCCTATGTGGCAAAGACGCTTATCGGCGTGCTGGACCGGGGCCTGACCGCGCAGGCGGCGGTCGATCTCCCCAATGTCATCGCTCGCGGCAACAAAGTTCGCATCGAGACCGCCGGGTCGGCGGGTAAGGCCATTGCCGGGCGCTTGCGCGCCAAGGGCTATGAGGTCAAAGCCAGCGCGTCAGAGACATCTGGCCTGCATGTCATAGTGGCTCGCGATGGCGGCTATGAGGGTGGGGCCGACAAACGCCGCGAAGGCGTGGCTCGCGCCGTCGGATCTGGTTTGCACTGAAGCTTTTTTGCGGCTTTCAAGGCTTCCGGTGGCTGGCAAGCGGTGTCTGGCGTAGTCAAGACCCTCAATCAAGGGATTTTGCTCAGCACCCCGACCAGACGCCGCGCAGATGCCCCGAACACAATAGGCTCATACCATTTGCCGGCGGCGCGTTTTATTACCTCGCCCCGAGTCGGATAGGGAGAAATAAAATTGGTCAGCGCCCGGATTCGCAATTTGTTGGACATGGCAAGCACCACCATCTGCACGATGTCTCCGGCACCGGCGCCTACCACTGAAGCGCCGAGAATGCGCCCCGCCTTGTCGGTCCAGATGCGCACTCCGCCCTCCGTATCGGCTTCGGCGATGGCGCGGTCGTTCTCAGCGAACGACCACTCGGCGATGCGGACATCCTTGTGCGAGGCGTGCGCCTCGGCCTCCGTCATACCGACCGAGGCCAATTCCGGCTCGGTGTAGGTAACGGCAGGCAGGTGAAGCGGCGGAGCGGCGGTCCTGAACAGAGCCGTGCGCACGAACACGCTGGCGTGCCAGCCAGCCAGATGCGTGAACTGGCCGCGTCCGGCAGCGTCGCCCAAAGCCCAGACACGTCTGTTGCTCACTGATCGCAGGGACGGCGTGGTCTTGATACTTGCCGGTCCGAAATCTATCCCTGCCGCCTTCAGGTTCAGGCCGTCGAGAACCGGCTGCCTGCCAGCGGCGACAAGAATATGCGAGCCCTCGATAGTCTGTTTGTCGCCAGCGGCGTCGTGGATGGTCACGGCCACTCCGACGCCAGAGCCATTGCCCATCCGCTTGCGAACTTCGACAATGTCCGAGTGCTCACGCACATCGACGCCCTCGGCGCGGCAGCGAGCTATAACTATTCGCGCGTGATCGGGGTGGGAGCGGCAGAGCGCTTCTCCACGGTCCAGAATGGTCACCTTGGCACCGAGGCGATTGAAAGCCTGACCCAGTTCGCAACCTATGGGTCCGCCGCCGAACACGATCAAATGCTCGGGCAGCCGGTCGATATCGAAGATGGTCTCATTGGTCAGATGGGGCGTTTCGGCCAAGCCGGGAACGGGCGGGACGACCGCCTTGGACCCGGTCGAGACGATCATGCGTCTGGCGATTACGCGATGGCTTTCCGAGACGATCTCCTCCGGACCTGCGAAGGCGGCTCTTTCAGTGATGACGGTGACGCCCAGCGACTCGAAGCGCTCGACGCTGTCGTTCGGAGCGATGGTGGCGATGGCCTTCCTCACATGAGCTTGCACGCCAGCCCAGTCCACGGCGGGAGCGCGAGCACCGATACCGTATTTCCCGGCAGACGCGATGGCTTGGGCGCGCCGGGCGGCGCTGAGGAGCGCCTTGGACGGAACACAGCCGTGGTTGAGGCAATCTCCGCCCATTTTGTCGGCCTCGAACAGGACGGTCTTCAGTCCCAGTTGAGCGCAGCCGGCAGCGGCGGACAGCCCTCCGGAGCCGCCACCAATAATGGCGATGTCAGCATTGATGGTGGTCCGTTCAGCCATTGGCCTTCCTTGCGCGCATGAAATATTTATAGGCGATAGGTAACAGAGCCACCAAAGCCAGCAGCACGAAAGCCGGAGAGAGATTGGCGGCGAAAGTAGTCAGATCGGGGATGACGCCCTTGTCAAAACTGGCACCTAGACCAGAGCCGATCCAGGTATAGGCTGCAGCTCCGGGCGTTATGCCTATGGCGGTCGTCAGCAGAAAATCGCGCAGGCGTGCTCCGAGCAACGCCGGAGCGATATTGGCGATCGGGAAAGGCACCGCCGGCATGAAGCGCATGGCGAACATGACGCTGAGGGCATTTTCCTCGAATCCGGCGCGCAAACGCTCCAGAAATGGCCCTGTGCGCGCACGCAGACTATTACCGAAGGAGGTGCGGGCCGCCAGAAACAGGATGGTCGCCCCGAGCGTGGCGCTGAACACGGTCGCGATCAGTCCGGCTACCAGCCCGAACAGAAAGCCGCCGGCGATTGTCACCCATAGGGCACCTGGCACCATCAGCGCCGTCACCGCCGTATACAGCACCACATAAACCAGCATCGAGATCACGGGGCGTTCGGCTACCGCCCCTGTCAGCACTTCGCGCTGTTCCTGCAAGGTTTCCAGCGACAGATAACGATAGGCGCCGGAGAAATAGATAACGGCCAGACCGACGAGCAGAATGACCAGCGGCAGAACGCGACCCAAAAGCTTGAATCGCTTCCCCTTCTCTACTGCTGGGCCGTGACCCGAAACAGTCTCTTTCGCCTGGCCGCCAGCTTCCTCCGGGTCGTTAGGTGCGGAGTCCTGCGTCATACATCAAACCAACAGATTCCATCACATGCTCTCGCCGACGATGAAACAAAATCCTGTCCGCCGCAAGAGGCAAGCCCAGTCCCGTCACTGCCCGGCCCGTCACTGCCCGGCCCGTCACTGTATCGGCGAAACACCAATGGACGCCGCGAAGGCGTCGACGCGATCCATATCGCCCAAGATGCGTACCGCTTCGGCCAACCCGACGCCGGACGCATCGGTCCGCGCCGTCAGAAGATCGAAGCTGCGCGCTTTCTCGGTGCCGTTGAACAGCGAAATATGACGTTGGCGCAGGGTTTTCAAGGCTTCGGTGTCGCTCGCCATGCGCGCGGCCACGGCGGCTCGCATAGCGATATCAGAGAGCGAACGGCCCGATTCTTTCGGACTCGAATCGGACGTGAACGCCTCGGCGCATACCATCAGCGCTTCGGCTGCATCTTTCCATTTGCCGCCGTGCCACAGGGCTTTGGAGCGGATCCAGCTCGCGTCGAAATCGGTCAGGCCTTCCATAAGCTCGACCGCGTGATCGTAGCGCTCCAGCCCGACCAGAGCACGCGCTTCGAGGCGACGCCGAATCGAAGTCAACTCCGGGGTGGAAGCAGCCGAGCGCGTGGCCCCAATGACCTTGAGCGCCTCGGCAAACCTGCGGTTCAGCAGATAGATCCCGGCCAGATCCGCGGCAATGGTCACCCGACCCGGACCACGCACACGTTTATCTATCTGGTGTTGCAGGAGTTCGGCTGCCTGATCGAGGAGATCGAAAGCCACCAGACGCCTTGCCAGCTTGCGCACCATGCGATCGCCGTCGGCCCCGATTGGGGTCAGGAACCTGAATTCATAGAACAGGGCCAGAGCCTTTATGGGATCGAGCCGATTGGCCTCGTCGCCGAGAAACAGTTTTCGGAAATACTCCGACATCGCCAGACGCAAGGAGCGTGCTCCCGGACCTTTCGAATCGTGCACATTGACGGCTTGCGCGACGGCCAGAGCCTCCCGGTAGCGGCCGAGCGCCATGTATTGATCGGTAAGAGCCCTGACAATGCGCGTTTCGCGCCTGTCGCCCCGCCAGCGGAAACGAAGGGCTTCAAGACGCTCGGCAATCTCTCGGGCGGGTATGGCCTTCAACTCGGCGCCCAGTTCGAGATGCTCCAGTTCGGCATCGACAGCAACCGGATCGGACGTCATCCGCGCCACTTCGCCAAGACGCTGGTAGACCTCGTCCCGGTCGCCACCTTCGCCCGACAAACGCGCCAGCACCAGAGCAGAGCGCTCGAACGGAGCGGTATACCCGGATGCACTCGCCAACAGCGCGTACCGACGCGCCTGATCGAAATCCTCGCTGTGGTAAGCGGCCTCGGCCGCGACAGCGTGGAACACCGCCGCCCAGCGAGGCACCACCACCGGCAAGAATTCCTCCCCGGTAGCGAAGAGATCGTGCGCCTTACGCCATTTCTCTTCTCCGGCTGCGGCCAGCGCCCGCCACAGGGCGACCGTGCGATCCGCCGCCAACGAGCCTTGAGACAACAGGCTCTCTCCATCGCTATGACGTCCGGCCATGATCGACGCGACCGCACGTAGCGCCAGAACCCGTGCATCTTTTGCTATGAGGGGGCGCTCGGCCACGGCCAGACGGAGGACGCCCAACGCCTCGACTCCCAGATCGTGCCCGACATAAAAGCGGGCCAGCGACAGGAATGACTCGGCTCCTCCCCGATTGCCTCGGTGTACGGCAGCAAGATGCTGTTCCAGAACCGAGCGTGCAGCGAAAAACTCCTCGCCGGACGGACCTCCCCAAGCCTCCAGGTTGATATAGCGGGCACCGCGCCCCAACGACGCCGTCATCGCCGGATCGTCCGCCGAGACGGCAAGGCCAAAGGGAGCCGAAACGATCACCGTCTCGCCAGAAACCGACACCGAGATGTCATCAGCGCGCGGCACGATCCCCATACCATGAGCACTGGCCAGCAGATCCGCTTCGACCAGCCGCCGCCCGAGACCAAGCCCGGAACTCGGCCCGAAAGCGACGGCAGCGGCCAACATGTCTCCGACCACCGGATCCCTGAACCAGACCAGACCGGCAGCACCCGGAAGCAGGGTATGAATCGACGGGCGTCCGGTGTCCGAGATCAAACGCTGCGGCGACAGACGGCGCTCTGCCGGAACAGGAGAAGCCAGAAGCCGTATCGACCAGTCGGGACCGCTCTGCATCGCCGAGACCGTCGTGTCTATGGGCGCGCCGATGCGTAATACGCTCGCCCGCTCGGTATCGACCGGTGTGATCGAAACCCCCGAGGGCATGTTGGCCATATCGAGCTTGAATTCCGCCTCAGCGCCGAAGACGGCCCATACCACCCCGGAGCGCGTGAAGAAGGCGGCAGGCACCGGCTTGTCCCATGGCACCGATATCTCAACTCCCCCACCGATGGCGCGCACCCTGACCGGAATCGTGCCCGAGCCGGGAATGGGCGACGGCCAGCCGCCGCGCAACCAGGTTGTGCGTGGGGCTATCGGTCCGGACGTCCGGGGCTGATCGGCTAGCGGTGGTTGTTTTTTTCGCAGAAGCTCCGGCGTGTCGGCTTTTTCTGGCTGATTTGGAGCCAGGCTGACTACGACAACTGCTCCGTCGCGGTGATGCGAGACTCGATACCCCTCTGTCGCAGTCATTGTCACCACCAGTCCCGACGGGGAATTCAAGGCGTCGAAAGCGGAGATGGCGGGCGGCGGCGAGAACCGTATGCGCGTGGTGTCGAGATCGGCGCGGGCAGCAAAGTTGAGGCTCAGCCTCTGACCACCGCCGCCAGCTTCGTACCGAACCGGTTCATTCCAATGAAAGGCGATCCTGGTCATGCCCCGCAGCGTCGAGACCCGCATATCGACAGCGAGCTCTGGCGGCGGAGGTTTTGTGATTCTAGCGGGTTTTGCTCTTCGCGACACCAGCGGCGAGACGATGGGCGGCGGTCTGAAGTTGGCGTTTTCCGGCACCAGATCAATGGCGGTGCGGTCAACGGAGGTCGATCGAAAGACCCGCACGCCCAAGTTGAGCGCCAGGCGGGCTCCGCGTCCGTCGTCATCCAGACGCCCTTTGGCGACCACATCAGGCAGTCCTTCCAACACCGGCTTGATGGCGAGACGGACCGGTTCGGAAAAGCGTAGCACCAGCACCCTGCCCTTGACTTCGACCTCGATCTCCGGAGCCAGGCTGCCGCCGTCGGCCCAGCGGGCGGTGATGCGGGCGAAGTTCTTTCTGGTCTCGGACTCGAGGCGTAATTCGCGTACCTGCGCCTCGGCGTTCATGCCAATCAGGGGCGCGGCAAACAGCAAAGCGGCCCCGGCACACCGCGCCCTCGCCGAGAGTCCCGGTTTCATCCGTAACGCTACGCTGCTTCAGCGAGCATGCCGGTCAACAGGCGCGCCCGGTCGGCGTTCATCTTGGCCATTATAGCGGCCAGATTCGCGTGTTTCATGCGCACCCCCATCTTCAACAAAACGCGATCGTCCAAGGCATCGAAAATGCGCGCCGCGTCCTTGGCCTTCATGCTCTCATATATCTTGACCAGCCCATCGAGTCTTTCGTCGCGCTTGATCTGCATTGCTTCCAGTTCGGCGGCGATTTCGCTCTGCAAGCGTTTCAGCTCGCCTATCTGGCCTCCGAGCCGCAATTCTGCGGCAGCGGCGGCGGCGGTGCGGGTTTCGATCTCAGCGGCGCGTTCGTCGAGCGTCCTCCGCCGAGCCGACAGGCTGCGCAATACCTGAATCTCGTGTTTTGACAGCCCTGAATCACGAGCCATTTCGTCGTCGGGCGACGCTGGAGCGCAGGTCGCCTTTTCGGACTCCCCGGAGTGGCTGTCGTCTTCCGCCGTAGATTCGCCGCTATCCTCGGAGCCGGTCTCCTCAGCCGTAGCCGCCACCGCCTCGAACAGGGGAGCCGACCAGCCGCCGATCCGCATGACGAGGGCGACCACACACGCGGCTATCAGCGTCGGCAGCAAGGGAATGCGGACGGAGGAGCGCTTCATTCGGTCCACCCTATCCCAGACGCCGCCGCAGGGCGTCATCGTCGCCTCGCGCGGCCTGCGCGCCGCTCAAGCGGCCATGCTGGGCGGCGCCCGCAGTCATGGAAGCGAGCGCTCCGCGCGCTTCGCCGATGGCTTCGGTCAGATGGCCTGCAGCTTCAAGCATGGATTCTTCTCCGCGCCGCAGTTTTCTGAGCTTGCCGTCGAGTTTCCGGCAATATGCGATGGCGATGACCAACAAGGCTGCCAGCGTGCAATCGGCGAAGATGTCATAGTACATTTTGGCTGGCTCCAACCGATTGACCGCGGTTCCTGACCGCCTCATCGACGCGCAGAGCGACCTTGTTACCGACGCGCCCGATGCGTCCTTCCGCCAGACGGATATCGCCGCAGGCCAGGACGGCGCGCGTATCTGGCGAGGCGGCCATCATCAGGGTTTCCCCTGTCTCCATTGTCATCAACTTGCCCAGTGGCGCGCTGAACTCATCGAGAACCACCTGCAATTCGGCGCGCGACGACCAGAGTTGCCGTGCAAGATGGTTTTCCCATATCGCGTCGTTGCCGAATTTCTCTCCCATGAAGTTCTGCAACAGCAATTCGCGGATCGGCTCCAGAGTGGCATAGGGGAAGACCAGGGCGCAGCGTCCGCCGCGATCGTCCATATCGACCCGCAAGTCGACGAGAATGGCGGCGTCAGAAGGCTGGGAAACGCTTGCAAAACGCGGATTGGACTCCACCCGGTCCAGCCGGAAATCCAAAGCGGTTACCGGCATGAACGCGGTGCTGGTGTCGGAGAGGATCACCTCGATCAGCTCGCTGATCAGATTGCGCTCGATGCGCGTATACGGCCTGCCGTCGGCGTTCGCAACCTGGACACCGCTCCTGCCCCCCAGCATGACATCGACCATGGCGTACACGAGGCGGGAATCGACGGTCACCAGACCCGAATTATCCAACTGCGGCGATTGGAATACCGCCAGCACCGCCGGCAGCGGCACCGAGTTGAGGTAATCGCCGAAACGCACCGAATTCATGGTATCGAGGCTGACTTCAACGTTCTCGGAAGTGAAATTGCGCAGGGAGGTGGTCAGAAGGCGGACCAGACGCTCGAACACCACCTCCAGCATGGGCAAGCGCTCGTAGGCTACCATGGCTGAATTCACCATGGCCTTGACGCCGCTGCCGCCGGTTTCCTCTTCGGTGTCCTGTGCGAAGCCGAGCAAGGCGTCGATTTCGTCCTGGCTCAGGATGCGCTCGGCGCCGATGCTGGGCATCATGGGCGCTTCGGTGCCTGCATCCGCGTCCCCGATTTCGGACAGGTCGTCGCTGAGACCGCTTCCCGAGGAACGCAATTCGGCTTCCCAGGCCGAAGCAATATCGTCGTCCCCGATCATTGGATCAGCATTTCCTCGATCAGCACCGCATCGACCTTTTGTGGTGCCAGAGCCAGGTTGAAACGCCGCAACAACTCCAGCCGCAACCGGTAGCCGCCAGCGGTGCCGCTCAAGTCATCGATGTGCAATTCGCGCAGGAACAATTGAAGTTGATCGGTCAGGCGCGGCATCAGCCGGGCGACGCCATCGAAAGCCTCGGCTTTTTCGGCTTCCAGCGTCAGCCGCAGTTTCATGAAATGCTGACGGCCCTCGGGCGAAGCCAAATTCACCAAAATATCTGGCATGATGTAATAAGAAGGGTGACCAGCATGACCTACTTGTAATGTTCCGGTATCGCGCACCTTTGCATCTGACTCGTCGCCAGATGATTTTTTGCCGTCTTCCTTACCTTTCTTCTTTTTTTTCTTGTCTTTCTTCTTCTTTTCTTTCTTTTTTTCCTCTTTCAGCGCCGTATCCGCCTCGGCGGCGCAGGCGACCGCGCCGAGCGGCGTAGCACTCAATCCCATCAGCAATGCCAGCACTACAGCAATACGCGCGATAGCGTTTATGATCATGTAGTGCTCTCCCGGTCTGCAACAGCACGAACAGGGAAAAATCGGCCTACTGTGTAAATATACAGTTTAAGTTGCAACGCGGCTCCGGCAAGTGCCGCGTCGGCAATCGGCCATTAACCCCAATCGTGCAATGGTGATCGCCGGATAACGAGCAGCGCAGAAAACGCTTCAACAAGGCCTTGGGGAGACCAACCGGGCGCGCGTCTTTATCAGGACGAGCCTCCCGCGAAGACTTCCCGTTCAGGCGATCAGCCGGGCGAGCGATTATCGTTCGTCGGCGTCTTGGGGGCGTATACTGCCATGGACAATTCCCTGCTCGTCGGGCTGTCGGCGCAGCGCGTTCTTCGGCGACGTCTGGATATCACCGCCAACAATCTGGCCAATCTGAATACGACTGCCTTCAAGTCCGAAGAGCTGTTGCAGCGCGAAGCCGCCGAGAAACCAGCCACCGAGGGAAGCCGCGAACGCGCCATTTCCTACGCTCACGGCTGGGCCACCGTGCACGACATGTCGGCCGGACCGCTGCGACGCACCGGAAGCCCCCTGGATCTGGCCATTGATGGCGAGGGTTTCTTCCACGTCGAGGCCGAGGACGGACAAAGATTCTACACCCGCGACGGGCGTTTGCGGCTCGATGCCGAGGGCAGGCTGGTATTGCGGTCGGGCGCTGGGGAACCTCTGACCGTGCTGGACGAGGGCGGCGCGCCGATCACCGTCGATATCGACGTAGGAGATATCACCGTAGGTCCCGAGGGAGAGATCAGCCAGCAAGGCGCAGCCATCGGCCGGATCGGAGTGGTCCTGCCCGCCGATACCCAAACGCTTCGCAAGGCGGAAGGTGGTCTTTGGGAGTCCGATGGAAGTGAGATTGCAGACGATGGCAGCCGCGTTGCCCAGGGATTTCTGGAAGATTCCAATGTGCAGGCCATCGGCGAGTTGACAGAGTTGATCCGTATCACGCGCACCTATGAGGGTGTGGCACGAATGCTGAGCCAGATCGGACAATTGCGCAGCAGCGCCATCGACGCTCTGGCCGAGGTAAACTAGAAAACGCTCTTCATTCATCGGGGTGGCCCGCAGCAGTGGGCGTCGGAAACGCTTTGTAGACGACGGTAGAGAACGATAAGGTAGAGGTAATACACATGCGAGCATTGAGTACGGCTGCTACGGGTATGCAGGCCCAGCAGCTCAATGTAGAGGTCATCGCCAACAACATCGCCAACATGAACACAACCGGGTTCAAGAGGCAGCGGGCAGAATTTCAGGATCTCATCTATCAGAGCGTCGAGCCGGTCGGAGTCAGTTCCTCCGATGCGGGCACCATCGTTCCCACCGGCGTTCAGATAGGAGTCGGCGTCAAGGCGGGTTCCGTCTATCGCATCGCCGAACAGGGCGCCATCGAACAGACCGGAAACCCCTATGATCTCGCCATTCAGGGTGAGGGATATTTCATCGTTCAATTGCCCGACGGGCGCAACGGCTACACGCGCGCCGGCAATTTCTCCGCCGGTCCCACAGGAGAACTGGTGACCGAAGACGGCTTCACCATCTCGCCGGGAATCGTGATTCCCGAAGGGGTGCTGGACGTCTCGATCAACAGGCAGGGCGTCGTGCAGGCCGTGACCAGCGACAGCAGTCAGCCGCAGGATCTCGGTGCGCTCGATCTGGCCCGTTTCATCAACCCGGCGGGCCTTGCGGCCATCGGCGACAATATCCTGGTCGAGACCGCCGCTTCAGGAGCGGCCAATATCGGTCTTTCCGGACAGGTCGGGTTCGGAACCCTGCTCCAGCGTGCGCTCGAAACCTCCAATGTCAACGCGGTCACCGAAATCTCGGCCCTCATCAATGCCCAACGCGCCTATGAGATGAATTCGCGCGTCCTGACCGCAACCGATGAAATGCTGCAAGCCGCCGGACAAACCTGATACCCCCGAATCCGCCAGTAAACTGAATCACGTCCCTCAAGGAGGAACAGCGCATGATGAAACAGCTTCTCGCTTTGGCGACGCTAGTCTGGAGCCTCGCCGCTCCCGTCTGCGCCGAGACCGCACTCGCCGCCGCCCGCGACATAAAGCGCGGAGAGATCATCGCCGCCTCGGATGTCCGACACACGGCCACCGTCGGCACGACGCACCGGACGCTGGCCGTGCAACTGGCCGAGGTAGTCGGTTTGGAAGCCAGAAGACATATCAGGCGCGGGCGTCATATTGCCCTTGCCGACGTCAAAATGGCGGCGCTGATCCGCAAGGGCGACCCTGTGACGCTGGAATATTCCTCGCCGGGGATACGCCTGTCGGTTGTGGGACGCGCTCTGGCCGACGCCCAGACCGGAGGTGCGCTGGCGGTGATGAATCTTTATTCCAACCGCTCGGTGCGCGCGGTGGCGGTTTCGGCAGGCCGGGTGCGGGTAGCGCTGAGATGAGACGCTGTATCGCCGCCATATTATCGCTTTTTGTCTCGGCCTGCGCCTATCTGGGCAATCCTGGGTCACCGCCGAGACTTAGCCCGGTCACCGACCCGGTCGATAATTTCGATCCGGCGGCGGCGGCGCTGAACCGTACGCCTCCAGCGAGCGACAGCGAACTCTATATGCCGTCGGCCAATTCGCTGTGGCGTCCTGGGGCGCGCAGTTTTTTCGACGATCAGCGAGCCAGCGACGTCGGCGATATCCTGACCGTCATGATCGCGATTGCCGACCGGGCGCAGGTCAACAACTCGACCAATCGCCAGCGTAGCGGCGATGAGAAAGTTTCGGTCGATTCTCTTCTCGGTCTGGAAAAGGCACTTCCCGCGACAAATCCGGCTCTGGGTTTCGGGTCGTCCAGTTCGGACAAGGGGTCTGGGTCGGTCAACCGGGCCGAAACAGTCAATCTTACCGTGGCGGCTGTAGTGATCGACAAGCTGACCAATGGCAACATGATCATCTCTGGCAGTCAGGAAGTCAGGATCAACAACGAGGTGCGCGAGCTGCTGGTATCGGGGATCATCCGGGCCGAGGACATTGCCGCCAACAACACCGTTCGTCACACCCAGATAGCTCAGGCGCGCATATCCTACGGCGGCCGGGGCGACCTCAGCACCTTCCAGCGTCCGCGCTATGGCAAGCGAATTTACGACAAGGTTGCGCCGTTTTAGAAGTCGTCAGGGTTAGAGGTCGTCAGGGAGAGATACGCAGGACGCATCGCTCGCCGAGCGACGGGCGCGAGACGATGACGCGCGATATGCGAGCTTCGATCAGTGGTTGCGCGGCGTCACGTACCCACAGGCACAAATTCTCCAGCGTCGGGTGGTCCAGGCCGTCGATATCGTTCAGCAAGCGGTGATCGAGTCGCGCCGTGACCTCGGCCAGCGCCGCCGCGAGCGTATCGGTTCTGATGATGCGCCCGTCCGGTCCTATCTCACCGGATGCGCATAGCTCGATGCGAAACGAGTGCCCATGCAGGCGGGTATTTCCGACGGGTTCGTCCTCGCCGCCTGTGGTTTTGGGCAGATAATGGGCGGCCTCGAAGTTAGCGGCCCTGCATATCTCGATTTCCGAACTCATGGCAGCGGCTGTATAGCCGATAGCGAGCGGTCATGCCTAGCGCAAGCCGATGGTTTTATGCATTTGCAGGCTGAGGCGCCAGCGCGGGTGAGCCAGACAATATGCGACTGCACGCCGTGTCGCGGCTTCGCGTTCCGGGCCGTCCATAGGTTGCAGGAAGAAGTGGTCGAAAGCCAGATCGGTAAAGCGCTCGGGCGGGCAATCGTCTTGCGGATAAACCAGTTTCAATTCGTCGCCGCTTCTCTGGCGCAGAGGCGCATTGGCCTTGGGGCTGACGCATATCCAGTCCAGCCCCGGAGGACAGGCGATGGTGCCATTGGTCTCGACGCCGACGGTCAGTCCTTTCTCGTGAAGCGCATCGACAAGAGCGGCATCGAGTTGCAATAACGGCTCGCCCCCGGTGCAAACGGCATAGGGTTTACCGGAGGCATCGGTCCCTGCTCCGTTCCATACGGCGCGCGCAGCCTCGGCCAGAGCCACTGAATCGGTGAATCGCCCCCCTCCCGATCCGTCGGTTCCGACGAAATCCGTATCGCAAAACCGGCAGACAGCACTTGCGCGCGTATTCTCGGTCCCTGCCCAAAGATTGCAACCCGTAAAACGGACGAACACTGCAACGCGTCCGGTTTGCGCTCCCTCCCCCTGAATGGTCAGAAAGACCTCCTTGACCGCGTAAACCACGTTTTTAGCCTCTCAGCCCGCCCGCCATCCGCGCCAACCTGCCGCGCGCTCGCGGCAGGACAGGCAGTCGCCGCAACCATAGCCCCAATCGTGACGCGCGTTGCGGTCGCCGAGATAGCAGCTATGGGTATGCTCAACGATCAGATCGATCAGAGCCGCGCCGCCAGCGTCCTGAGCCATCTGCCATGTTCCGGCCTTGTCGCCGTGCAGAAACGGGGTGATTACGGGCATGGTCCGCCCGAGACAGAGGGCAAGAGCCTTCTCCACGGCGGCGATGCTGTCGGGGCGGCAATCGGGGTAGTCGGCGGCATCGTTCCGGCACATACCGGCGACGAGGCAATCAAGACCGCGCTCTGCGGCCAGAGCCGCCGCCACAGTCAGAAAGATCGGGTTGCGCCCTGCGACGAAACTGGTCGGAGGGCCGGAGGCTTGGGTTGTCATCTTTCCGTTTCCGGTCAGAGCGCTGGACGAGATAGTTCCGAGCGCAGTCAGATCAAGGACATGATCCGGCCCCAGTCGTCTTTGCCAGTCTTCGTCCAGGGCCGCGAGTCCTTGACGGACACCGGCACGGCAGTCGAGTTCGACGCGATGACGCTGGCCGTAATCGAAACCGACGGTCTCGACACGAAGGTATCGCCCGAGCGACCAGGCTAGTGCGGTTGTGGAATCCTGCCCTCCCGAGAACAGAACCAGGGCCGAAGGCCGTGCGCTGGCTTCGTTTTCGGCCATGCCGCGGATGATATACGTAATTCCCGCCTCTGTCGAAGCTCGACGCATGTCGTGGGATTGAGAATCCCTGATTTGGGCGCTTTGCGTCACGATAGAGGCGAAATCGGGCCGGAGAGGTGTCGCGCACGGAGATATGCGGAGATATGCGACTCTTGTGCCGGTCGGGCATCAGGAGTTGCGGTCCGGCGTTGTCGGGGAAGGCGCTTGAGTTCGATGTCCCTGCTCCGACGGGGCGCGGTATGTTTTTTTGTTTGGCTTTCAGGGGGGAATCCCAAGCTTGTGTGGCCATAGCCGTGACGAGGTCATCCACGATATCGCCGACTCCCGGGCGAGCAGGGCGGAACATTGTTGACAACTTGTGTTCAATGGCGGATAGGTTCGCGATAAAGTGAGTCTTCGATATGGAACTGAGTCTGATATCAGGCGCGGCTCGTTCATGATTTGTGGGCCTGTTTCAACATCAGGAAAACCCGTTCAGGGGATTACGAGGGATATCATGTCTATAGGCAACGTTATGGGTTTTGCCGCGCGCTTCGTTGCGCACGCGTACACACGGAGCACTACTGCGCTTGGGGTTTCCTCAGCCCGCGAAGTCAGGACCGCGCGACGCGGTCGCATAGGCTTGGCCCACGGCGCGTTGCTTCTGGCCGCGCTGGTGCCGTTTCACGCCGTGGCGCAGAGTGCGATAACCGTGCCGGCAGACGTTACATCGCGTTTATTGGCTACCGCTTCGGTCCCTCATCTCATAAATTTTACGCCAGTCCCGAACGTAGGCGGCGGTGATACGGCTGTTACATGCACGGTGCCAAACACGTCGTCGGCTGTGCTTGGCAAAGGCATCGACAGAGTGTCACAGAGTGTCGACAGGCCGACTTATGGTCGTTTCCCGCTCGGCGTGACGGTGATCACATGCAATGCCGTCGGTGCCACTGAAGCGCAGATAACCATCACACTTACCCAATACGTTAGCATAGAGATATCTGGTGTGACCGATGTTACTGAAGGGGCTCCGCTGAGCGGCATGATCACTGTAACTCCTGCATATGCAGAAGGTAGATTGAATCTGAGCCTTAAACAATCGAACACGACTACAGCCGTGCTCCTTTCACCGTCTTTGTACGCTGGAGTGCCATTTGATCTGTCGGGTCTCTACGCTCCATATTCGTTTGGTTCTAACAACGACAAATTTGCAGTTACAGCTTATTTTTTCCCCTCTGACGATACGAAATATGAAAAGTTTGGTAGTAATGGTAGATCGATATTTGCGGAGAGTCCCGAAATTACGCTTACCGAATCGACGGTTTCTTATGCCCCTTTTACTTTGGGGACTACTTTTCCGAAGCCACCTGCAACAACAACGGAATACACAGCTGGCTCGGACTTAACTATTACGATGTGGATGTCTAGTAATACGCCCGAATATGCCTTAACTGGCAATTTTGCTGCTATCCTGCTTGACAGTAGTTTTGTTCCCGTTGTGGGTGCTCCCGAAGTGAGAGTAGCCCGCACCGGCGGCACACTAACCGATATGAATGAACCAGTCGTCAATCAGTCCGAAGATTTTATGTATCCGATACCGGCAGACACACCAGCAGGCGCCTATAACTTGCGGATATGGTTCGAGGCCGAGACCGAGACCAGTCCCGGGAGTGGAATGTACGACAGGACTATTCCAAGCTCAGTCCAAACGCGTAGTTTAACGGTGACTGCCGCTACTACGGACACCGCGGCTCCGACACTCAACAATGTCCCGACCTCGCCCATTATCCGGACAGTGGCGGCAGGGGTCACCTCGGAACAAGTAGAATTCATTCCAGCAGTGACCGTGACCGATATTTTCGATATGAACCCGACGCTGGATGTCTCGGCCGTGTCCGGAGGCAATGACGTAACCGGTATCACCGCTAGCGGCGGTAGCTTTCCCGTAGGCACGACCAGGGTCACCTTCACCGCCATCGACGCGGCGGGAAATACAGCTTTGCAAACGCTCACGGTGACGGTCAATGTGGACGATCAGGCTCCGACACTCAACAATGTCCCGACCTTGCCCATTACCCGGACGGTGGCGGCAGGGGTCAACTCGGTGCAAATAGACTTCGATCCAGCAGTTACCGCGTCCGATGATATCGATACGAGCCCGAAGGTGAGTGTCTCGGCCGTGTCCGGAGGCAATGACGTACCCGGTATCACCGCTAGCGGCGGTAGCTTTCCCCGAGGCTTGACCACGGTCACCTTCACCGCCACCGACGCGGCGGGAAATACAACTTCGCAAACGATCACGGTGACGGTCAGTGAGGACACCACTTCTCCGACACTCAACAATGTCCCGACCTCTCCAATTACCCGGACAGTGGTGGCAGCGGGCGACACGGCGCAAGTAAACTTCATTCCAACAGTTACCGCGTCCGATACTTTCGATATGAACCCGACGCTGACTGTTATTGCCACAGATAAACTCAATGGCAACGCAGTAACCGGTATCACCTCTAGCGGCGGTAGCTTTCCCGTAGGCACAACCACGGTCACCTTCCGCGCCAGTGACGCGTCGAGCAATACAAGGGCGGTAACGATCGAAGTGACGGTCAGTGTCTCTAGTGGCCCTGCGGACACCGTGGATCCGACACTCAACGGTGTCCCGACCTCGCCCATTACCCGGTGGGTGGCGGCAGCGGGCGACACGGCGCAAGTAGTCTTCGATCCAGCAGTGACCGCGTCCGATGATGTTGATATGAACCCGATGGTGACTGTCTCGGCCTCATCATCCGCAGGCAATATAGTAACCGGTATCACCGCTAGCGGCGGTAGCTTTCCCGTAGACACGACCACGGTCACCTTCACCGCCACCGACGCGGCGGGAAATATAACTTCGCAAACGCTCGCGGTGACGGTCAGTGTGGACGCTGTTAATCCAACCCTATTCGCGTTTCCTCGGGATACAGTTACTGCGACTGCCGATCCAAGTACCGGGACCGCGGATGTGGACTGGATGATTCCCATCAATGCGATTGACTCTGGTGGTTCGGGTCTTGAATCAATTGTTTGCGCTCCTACTTCAGATAGTTCGACAGCCACCATGGTAACAACGAGGAGCGGCACATTCCCCATCGGAGACACAAGCGTCACCTGCATAGCAACAGATTTCGCAGGCAATGAGGCCAGGGATAGCTTCACCGTCACCGTTAGTGCCGGTGCGACCATCACGGTGCCGAGCGATCGGACCGACACCCTCGCCAGCGGCGAGACCACCATTGATGTGACATGGATAGTTCCGACTGCCACCAACGGAAACGATGTCACCTGCACGGCTGCGGCCCCGAGCGGATCGACGGCCACGCTGACCCCAACAACCGGCATCAATCCCACCGGAGGCAACTTCCCGCTGGGCAATACCATCATCACCTGCTCGACCACAGGCGCAGTAAACGAATCCTTCACCGTCACCGTCGTCGCTGCTGGAACGGACACCGAGGATCCGACACTCAACGATGTCCCGACCTCGCCCATTACCCAGACGGTGGCGGCGGCGAGCGACACGGCGCAAGTAGTCTTCAGTCCAGCAGTCACCGCGACCGATAATGTTGATATGAACCCGACGGTGACTGTTATTGCCAGAGATGCCGCTAGCAATGACGTACCCGGTATCACCGCTAGCGGCGGTAACTTTCCCGTAGGCACAACCACGGTCACCTTCACCGCCCGTGACGCGTCGGGAAATACAAGGTCGCAACAGATCACGGTGACGGTCAGTGTCTCTAGTGGCCCTGCGGACACCGTGGATCCGACACTCAACGATGTCCTGCCCACGCTCATTGTACGGACAGTGGCGGCAGGGGTCACCTCGGTACAAATAGACTTCGATCCAGCAGTTACCGCGTCCGATAATTTGGATCCGAACCCGACGGTGACTGTTACTGCCAGAGATGTCTCTGGCAATGACGTACCCGGTATCACCGCTAGCGGCGGTAGCTTTCCCGTAGGCACAACCACGGTCACCTTCACCGCCACCGACGCAGCGGGAAATACAACTTCGCAACTGCACTTCGTGACGGTCAGTGTCGATGCCACTGCGGACACCGTGGATCCGACACTCAACGATGTCCCGACCTCGCCCATTGAACGGACAGTGGCGGCAATGGGCGACACGGCGCAAGTAGTTTTCGATCCAGCAGTTACCGCGTCCGATGATGTCGATCCGAGCCCGATGCTGACTGTCTTGGCCTTACCAGTCACAGGCATTCCAGTACCCGATATCACCGCTAGCGGCGGTAGCTTTCCGGTAGGCCGGACCAGAGTCCATTTCACCGCCACCGACGCGGCGGGAAATACAGTTACGACATCAATCATCGTGGAGGTCAGTGTCTCTGACACCGTGGCTCCGACACTCAACAATGTCCCGACCTCACCCATTACCCGGACGGTGGCGCGACCGGGCGGCTTTGTGCAAGTAGTCTTCGCTCCAGCAGTTACCGCGTCCGATAATTTGGATCAGAACCCAATGCTGGCTGTCTGGGCTGTATCCGGAGTCGGTGTAGTAAGCGGTATCACCGCTAGCGGCGGTGGCTTCTCCTTGGGCAATACCGCGGTCACCTTCACCGCCACCGACGCGGCGGGAAATACAACTTCGCAAACGATCACGGTGACGGTCAGTGCGGACACCGAGGATCCGACACTCAATAATGTCCCGACCTCACCCATTACCCGGACGGTGGCGGCGGCGAGCGACTTGAGGGATATAAGCTTCGCTCCACCAGTATCCGCAACCGATAATGCCGATCCGGGTACGACGCTGACTGTCTCGGCCGTGTCCGGAGGCAATGACGTAACCGGTATCACCGCTAGCGGCGGTAGCTTTCCCGTAGGCACAACCACGGTCACCTTCACCGCCACCGACGCGTCGAGCAATTCAGTTTCGGAAATGATCATGGTGACGGTCAATGTCGATGCCACTGCGGACTCCGTGGATCCGACGATCAACGATGTCCCGACCGCACCCATTGCCCGGACGGTGGCGGCAGGGGTCACCTCGGTACAAGTAAACTTCAATCCAGCAGTTACCGCGTCCGATGATGTCGATACGAGCCCGACGCTGGATGTCTCGGCCGTATCATCCGCAGGCAGTCCAGTATCCGGTATCTCCGCTAGCGGCGGTAGCTTTCCCGTAGGCACAACCACGGTCTATTTCATAGCCACCGACGCGGCGGGAAATACAAATTCTCAGGAGCTCGCCGTGACGGTCAGTGCCTCTGCGGACACCGAGGCTCCGACGATCAACAATGTCCCGACCTTGCCCATTACCCGGACGGTTGCGGCAGCGGGCGACACGGCGCAAGTAGTCTTCGATCCAGAAGTCACCGCGACCGATAATGCTGATCCGAACCCGCAGATTGAGGTCGGTACCATCCATTTTGATATAGGAACTGGGTCAGTAAATCCGATAGAGGGGATTACGGTCTCTGGAGGTAGCTTCCCGGTGGGTTCAACTACAGTCACCTTCAACGCCATAGACTCATCAGGGAACCGCAGCCTAACGAGCGTTGTGCAAGTCAACGTGACCATCGAAGGCCAGTCGTCGCAGACAATTGCGACCATCGCCATCGATGCCATCGGAACGGTGGAGACAGGGCAAGAAACGCTTACCCCGACGGTCAGCGTCTCGCCGCCAGTGCCGGGGACGGTATCCTATACCGTGCAACGCCAAGGCACATCGGATGCAGCGATCGATCTGGGAACCAGTAGTTTCTCCGTTTCTCCGTCTTCTCCGTCGCTGACTCTGCCCGCCACCGTGACCGCCGGACAATGGACGCTGCGCGCCATCTTCACCCCGAACGACTCGAGTTTATATGAGGGCAGTTCGGCGAGTTTAACTTTCAGCGTCGGGGCCAGTGAAGTAGTTCTCACTCTGACTCCGGATCCCTTGGTCGCGACGGTCGGGACGGCCTTCACCGTAACTCCGAAAGTCGAGTTCACGGCCGCAGGAGCTACCGAACCAAGCACACCAGCCGGCAACCTTCGCGTCGTCGGTATCTCTAATGGCCGGGTTGTGGTCGACGGAACCACAAATGCAGGCGGCAGTGCCACGGCGCGCGGGATTGAAATCCCTGCCGATCAGGTTAGAGCCACCGAGATAGTATTCACGGTGACCTTCACTCCGGCAGATGCAGGACAGTACGCTCCGAAGGCGATCACGGCCTCGGTGATGCCAGCGGCCTCGACGGGCGCTAGTATCACTCGCATCGTGAGCCTCAATCTCAGTACTCAGGCCCTGACCGTGGGTCAAGAAACCACGCTGACCTTATCGGTGACCGGCATTGAATTGATGACCGGAACCTTAACTCCGGTGAGCGTGGGTTCGGTGACAGTGACCGAACAAGGAAACAGCCTCCTTGGCGTATTGCCGGGTGCCATTGATCTTTCACAAACTCCGAGGACGCTGAGCGTGACGCCCGGCACTGCGGGGCTGGCGCGGCTGGTCATCAGCTACACGGGCGGCTGTGCTGAGATGAATACCGAAGGTTCATGCACGCTGAGCTATGCCCCGGCGCGTAGAGAACAGAGGATGGTGATCAAGTCTGCGGCTGACGACGTCGTCGACACCAGCATAGTTATTACTGGCCAGCCCCTGACGACGGCACCTCAGGGACGCAGCTTGGATATCGGTGCCACGGTTTCAGGAACCGGCATCACGCCCGAGGGTGTAGTCGAATTCTACCTGGACGGAGAAGCTATCGGCAGTCCGCAACCCGTTGACGACACAGGCGGCGTAGAAACCACCATTCCGGCAACGCTCATGATCGCTGGCACTCACTGGATCGTTGCCGAATTCACGCCGACGGACGCGAGCAAAATGTCGCACTCGATAACGGATAATACCCCGCTGATGGTTTCTCTGAACTCAGGCGATGTTGCCCCGGTGACACCGATCCTGACGCTGAGCGGCAATCTTTTAGGCGTCGTTGGCGGCGATCCATTGGTGGTGGACGTGCTGGCGGCTGCCCCCAACGGCAATCTCCTCAACGGACAACTGTCGCTTTCCAGCACGCTCTTCATGTCGCCGCGCATCGAGCTGGTGAGCCAGGGGCGGCATGCGTTCCAGGTCAGTGCGCCTGTGGTGGCGGGTGTGTATATGATCGAAGCGGTCTTCACGCCCGACGACTTATCCTACACCGAGGTCACGGCCATGGTGATGGTGGAATTCGTCGCCGAGCGCGTACGGACAAGCATCGTCGTGGCTCTGACTGCGGGCGGCAACACCATCGATGTTGGCGGCACGATCGCCGTCGGAGATCAGGTGACGCTGAGCGCGACGGTGACGGCGACCAACGAGGCATCGGTCGATGATCTGGGCCGTTTACGGGTCGTGTTGATGCGTCCGGGTGTGCCGAATAACACTCTGAGTCAGGACAGCAGCACCGACGGCGTATACGAACTCGATCTCGGCATGTTGGTTGACGGTGCGTACACGGTGTCTGCGGAGTGGGTGTCTGATACGGTAGTCTATCTGCCGGTGAGCGCCGAAACCCGATCTTTCCGTGTCGTCGCCGACGGATATGTGGCGTCTGCCGTATGCGGTTCTTTCGACTGGGTGGAAGACGGCAATGGTCTGGCACGGACTTATATTCGTATCACCGGTCATAGCGGAGCCTCGGAAATCGCGGTGCGGCTGGAGAACACCAGCAACGCGATCACTGGCGATGCCCGGCGTGTTCTGAGCAACACGAGTGCATATGGCGTCGATTTGAGCGCTCCTGCGGCACTGCTTTCGACTTGGAAACTTGAGGATCTCTATGGCCCATTCGGGCGCGGCGATCTGACCATCGAGTTCACCGGGATCGAACAGTCCGATCTCGACTGCGATCGACTGACGCGCTCTTCTCCGTTGCAGGCTCTGACGGGCTTCGGCAACCGGGCAACCAATCGCGACATCGGCGACGGCGACCGCTAGGGCGTCTCCTTTCATCCCATTTGGGGACTGTAAAGGGGAAGTGCCCGTCGGAGGGGGCGCAGGCCATGAGGGTCTGCCCCTCTGTGATGGTCGGGGGTGTGGCGCGGCTTCAACGGTCACAGCGGTCGCGGTGCGGCTGGAGAACACCAGCAACGCGATCACCGTCGGCGACGTCCGGCGTGTTCTGACCGACGCGAGTGCATATGGCATTGATATGAGTGCTCCTGCGGCACTGCCCTACTGGAGCAATCTCTATGGCTCCTTCGGGCGCGGCGATCTGACCATCGAGTTCACCGGGGTCGAACAAGTCCGATCTCGACTGCGAGCGGCTGACGCGCTCTTCTCGTTTGCAGGCTCTGATAAGGCTTCGGCAACCGGGCAACGAATCACGACCTCGGCGACGGCGACCGCTAGGGGCGTCTCCTTTCACCCGTGTGGGGACTGTGAAGGGAAAATACCCGTTGGGGGGCAAGAGCACGCCGATAACCGCCGAGACCCGGGGTCTTTCCGCGACGACTGCGGCTACGCTAACCGGTCGTAAGCGCGGCAGTCAGTGCTTTTTTGCGCGTGTGCGGAGAGCGGTTTCCTCACCGGATATTGCGTGTGCGGGGGTGCCTTTGCGGATGCTCCTGACAGGAGGAACGGCCGCAAGGTAGCCAACTCTTATCCTTGGGGCTATAGACATACGCCGCCTATTCGATGATGGCACACGACTTGCAGATTTCCCTGCATGGCAACCAATCATAATCCTTGCAACTTTGACCTAATTCGTGACAAACTGGTTACATATTCACCACATTCATGGGGCAAAGATGAAGAAGAACTTGGCACCCAAGCATGTCAGGCGGTTTGCCCTGCCAACGCTGTAAGGCTGCTATGCCTACGACAGCAAAAAGGTATCAGAATGATGGCTGGATCGAGGAGATTGCGTGATTCGAGCTGCTCGGGAGAAAGACTTGCACAGAGGTGATCAGAGTTTGACGCTCATCAAGTGACGCTATGGGAAACCATATCAAACTGGTTGTTTCTGTTGGTTTAATATTGGTGTCATCTGAGGATGGCAAGAGAATTTGCGTATAGGAAGTTAGGATTTTCACAATGATTTGTGCAGGTATACGGTACAGATGGCTTCACCTTTTGCCAGATGCTGGCGGTCGGTGGCTGGTGGCGAAAGCGGCGATCCAACAGTCGATATGTCGGGCAATGTCAGTTACCGAGGTTGACAAAACGCTTAGGCCGGGTTGTCATATGATGGCGGAATTGCGGTCTAGAATGACTAGATCGAACGACCTCTGAATAAGAGTCATTAGTTCGTATGTAATGTACAGAGGTAGTTGGTAGTTACAGATAGTAGGAAGTAACGATGATGTTTGTATCACAGACTAGAAGACACACAAGACCGCGACCTATCGCTCGGCGCGCGCGCCTGTTATTTGGTAACATACCGCGCCTCATCGTTGCCGTTATGCTGCTTATACCGCTGGCAGAGATCGTGCGCGACGCTCCGGCTCAAGCTAAATTTATACCCATAGGTCCAGACCCCATAACCGTCACTCCGTTATCCCAGTTCTTTTTAGATAGACGGTCTTCCTTGGCGGGGAGACCTATTACCGGATATATAAACGTGGTGCCGGACCAAATTTATGACTTTAATTTCGACGGGGTCGAGGACAACGGTGTTATAGTTAGAGCCAAACTCTATGACCCATCCGACAACACCGTAATACTTTCACAAAGACTGGTAAGAAATGAGGAAGGCTCCGCCACCTCCCAGGCCTATCGTCTGGAACAGCTTATAATTCCCGAAGGTACGCCTTTAGGTAGTTATAACTTGGAAATAGAAATCCCAGCGGGTGTCTATGGCGGCTTTTTAACGGTGATAGCATCCACCAGTACAACAAATTATAATATCGTCGACCAATTAGTGTTTGGGGAAATACCCGAATTAGCGTTGGTGGAAAACGGTTTGCAGGGACCGGTCGTGATGGGTACCTACTTTACTGGAGAATTGGGATTGGCGCCAACCTCTCCCCACTACCCTTCCTTGCAAAAAGGAACACTAACTGCTTGGATCGAATTTATAAATGGTATTGAAGTCCCAAACACGCGGGTTGTTATTGAAAATACCAGCTTGCCTTTTCCTTTAATGCGTTATAGTAAATTGAGACAATTAACTGTTGGACTTTACGTTCTGAAGTTTGATTACTATCCATATGACGATCTTAGATATTACCCAAGCGAAACATTTGTACAACAGTTCAATATTGTTCCTGTCCCAACGCTCTTCCTGCCACCGGATATTTCACAAACCGCCGAGGCCGACCAAATCGGGCTGACGCCCGTATCATTTCTATTCACCCCCCCGGGAATGTCGCCCAAGACAGGTCCCTTTACGACACACAATAATTTGCAGTTCGATGTCACATGTTCGGTGCCAGATCCAAACGGTAACGGCATACTGGATTCGAACGAACCCAGCCTCGTCAACGGAGCCGGTACGACAGCGCAGACTGTCATCAATCCCACCGGAGGCAACTTCGAGCTCGGGACGACGACCGTCTCATGCGAAGCCGACGGAGTAAGCGGCGATTTCGATGTCGTATTGAACCAAAATACCTCGGTGAGCGTCGATCTGACACTGGCGACGCACGGCTTATCGATCGGATATCCTCTGCTCGGCAATGTTTCGATCGCTCCAACAGGCCTGAATGGCACTATCACAGTTCAATTCTACGACACCACAGATTCGCTTATAGACGAACGGGATTTTGCGTACACCTATTCGGGAACCCCTTTCGATCTTTCCAGTTATATCGTTCCTGATCCGCCGGACCTCAATGCCGACACAATTTCCCTGAGGATCCTCTTCCAGCCTAATACCGCTAACCACCCGCATCATCTGGACAGTCCGCAATACAGTGAAGATATACCCTTCGCCCAGGTACCGACGCTGATCGTGCCGTCCGGTTCAACCGGAGTCATTGATAATGATGGACTTCCTGTTCTGGTTAGCTGGTCGCAGGTCACCGCTACCGATACCGACGGAACCAGCAGCCTTGTGCCAACCTGCTCGATTGTCGACAAGCCGGCCACCGGAACGGCTCCAACCAGTGACAATGGCTTTTTGACTGGCGCCACCTTCCATACTCCCTATGTCTATATGGTCAACTGCATGGCTACCGGAGCCTCCGGCTTAACGGCAAGCATCGACTTCGCCGTCACCGTGCAACGCAACACCCGGATCAACACCACCTTGACAGCGGAAACCATTTTGGTGGCCGGAGTGAGTTTGTACACTTCGGCAAGAGTGACCCCCGGGGTCCCTGGCACCGTGCGAATATCCCTGCTTACGCAGTCAAATAATCAAATCTCTTCCAGCTCAGTCAGGTTTACCGACGCCAATTCGAGGTATTTCTACTTCCCCGTCCCCATGGGCGCAGCCGCCGGTTCGTACAATGTGAAGTTCTCGTTCGACCCTGACAACGATGCTTATCGCCCAAGCGACCTGACTGTGCCGGTCCAGCTCACTCGGGAAACAACGGTCAACGTTCCGGAGAACTTAAATTTGTATGTGGATGCCGCTGATGATGTTGTGAACCATCAATTTGCCGAAAGCGACCGACCCAATATCGGTGGTTATGTCAATGACGTAATCTGTGCAGTGACGGCTACCACCAGCACAAGCATAGTGACCCTGAACCGCATCGGAGACGCGACGGTCACGGGCGGATTTTTCCCGGTCGGCGTGACAACGGTCACATGTACGTGGCGGGGCACGTCAATTTCATCGTCGTTTACGGTGACCGTAGCTGTCTACTCCATTACGCCGACGGTAACCGTGGACCTGACTACCAACAGCAACTCCTTTCAGGCCGGAAACTCCCTGACCGGAACGGTGAGCGTCACCCCGACCGGTACTGCAGGTCAGTTGACCATATCCTTGCGCACCAGCGCGACCAGTCAGACCGATGTCTATAGGTCGACAGCGCCGATATCCTATGACTCGGCTACAGGCACGGCAGATCTTTCCAACTATACGATTCCAAGAGTCCCTGTCGGCATGTATTTCGTCGTCGCCAGTTTCGATCCCACTGACGATAGCATCCTCACAACTGAAGGGGTTTCGGCATCTACCGTGAACGTTTTGGCGGTCAATGTTCCACCCGACATCACCCGGATGATCGCGTCCAGCGTTTCGTCACTGGACCTGACATGGGATGCGGATCCGTTCACGGCTGGCAATCAACCCATAAGCGCGTCGGGCGGAGGTATAGGCGGCCTCATCCCGACCTGTACGGTGACCGACGGCCCCGCGGAAGCAACCGGGAATTTGGCTCCTTCGGTAACCGCCACCGCGGGCACATTCCATCTGGCGGGCGGCTACACCATAACCTGCGAAGCCTCCTCCTACAGCGAGTCGTTCCAGGTCAGCATCTTTCAGTACACAAGCACGGCCATAAACGATTTCGGCGCCACGGCGATAGTCGGAAACGGGCTGACCGGCACGGTGAGCGTAACTCCGCCGGGCGTTGCAGGCCAGTTGACCGTGTCCATTCGGACCATAGGCAGTACTACCGATATTGCGGGCACGGCGCGGACCATAACCTACGACGAGACAACGGGGATAGCCGATCTTGCTGGCTATACGATCCCGCTGGAATTCGCTACCGGCAATTACTCTGTTTTCGCCAGATTCGTACCAACGAGTAACAACTATTTCGAGTCGTCGAACTTCTCCGGCCTGACCATCAATCCCACGCCGGCACCGACGGTTACCGTCCCGGACAGTCAGACAGGAACCGGCGTTAACGGCGTGCTGGTGTCTTGGGATACCCCCGTCACGGCCGCCTCCGCCGACGGAGTCGCAATTCCCGGTAGCGACATTTCCTGCGTTTCGAGTCCGACGACCGGAACTTCGAGCGCGAACGGCTACCAGCAAAGCGGCAGCTTCGATACCGGCTTATACACCATCACCTGCACAGCCACTTACCTCGGCGTGACGGGAAGCGGCAGCTTCGATGTCGCGGTGAGACAACAGACCAACGTGTCGGCGACCCTGACCAGCACTGACGTCGTCGCGGGAAGCGCTCTGGCTGGCTCGGTGAGCGTCACGCCGATCGGTGTCGCAGGCCAGTTGACGGTGTCTTTGCGCACTGGCGGCAGCGCGACCGATGTTGCGGGCACGGCGCAGACCATAACCTACGACGCGACAACGGGGACGGCCGATCTTGCTGGCTATACGGTTCCCGGAGTCAATTCGGCCGTCTATGATGTGGTAGCCAGTTTCGCTCCCGACAGCGACCTCTACCTCGCCGGCGAGGGAAGCGCGACCGGCCTGAGCGTGACCGACCCTCAGCCACCGACAGTGACCGTCCCGGCTGATCAGACAGATACCATCCCGTTCGGCCAGGACGACGTGCTGGTGTCCTGGCAGCAGGTCATGGCCGCCTCCGCCGACGGAGTCGCAATTCCCGGTAGCGACATCTCCTGCAGTTCCAGTCCGGCGACCGGAATTTCGAGCAGAAACGGCTACCAGTTAAGCGCTAAATTCACAACAGCCGACACTTATACCATCACCTGCGAAGTCAGCTTCGGCAGTGTTTCGGCAAGCGAGCAATTCACGGTGACCATCGAGCCGACGCCGACTCTCATCGTGCCGAGCAACCTGCGGGTGTTCATGGATAGCGGCAGCAATATCAGTTCGGTCACCTTCGATCCGGTCATTTCGACGACCGCTAGCAATAGCGATCCTGTGACCTGCTCGGTGAACCCGTACCCCAGGGGCGCAAGCGCGAGCCTGACTCCAGCCCTGTCGTCCGACGTCAGCGGAGTGACCGACATCATCAATCCCGTCTCCGGCAGCTTCGGTCCGGGCACCCACCAGATCACATGCTCCTACGATGGCGCAATTGACAAGATTTTCAACGTCTTTGCATCCAGATATCCGGCGGTTGTGGCACCGACAGATATAGTTATGCCACTACCCGACGGAATGCAGACGGTTTCGGTGTCCTGGGACCGGATCGCCGCCTTCGCCGCAGACGGCAGCACGGAGATTTCTCCTGTTACCTGCACACCCGGATCGACCGTCGGCGTAACGCTGAGCAACGGAGCAAGCGAAACTCCGGATGCGGTCACTGGCGCTCTCGGAAACCCGACGGGCGGCAGTTTCGCTCTTGGCATTCACCAGATCACGTGTAAGGCGGATGGAGCCACGCGCGGCGTTTTCATAGTCAATATCACCGATGGCTTCGTGGGGCCGACTCCTGTGGTCTCCGTGCCGGTCGATCCGCTTACCGACCAACCGACGGGTACGGAAACCCACGCCGCGCTTAACTGGCGGCCAAACATCATTGCCGAAACCGGCCGTGGATTCGGTATTGGCGACAACCAGATCACCTGTTCGTCTGACCCGGTAATGGACGACTATGGGCAGCAGGTGTCTTTGATCCGTAGCGGCGGAAGGATTGGAGGCGACTTCCCGCCGGGGGCATATTCCATCGTCTGTACCGCGAATGATTATCGCCTGACCGGAGCCGGAATGCCGTTCGCGGTCGAAGTGACGGTGCAAGATGGCACCATCACGGTGCCGTCGGGCTCGGCTGGATTTCTGCCCATAACCTCTACCACTGTGAATCTTGCCTTCCCGTCTATACCAGCGGCCAGCAACGGCCAGCCGGTTGCATGTTCGGCACCCTCGGGTGCCGCTCTCACCAGCGACGAGGCGATTATCAGGACGGCGAGCTATACCGCGACGCGGGTCGTCAATCCGACCGGAGGCAGCTTTCCTTTAGGAACCACTACCCTCACCTGCTCGGCTCATGGCACCGCAGATGTCACCTTTGATGTTGTCGTGGTCGCCGCGAGCGATATGGTCCCGCCGGTCATCTCCGACTTACCGTCGACGACGATCACGCAGACCTTTGCCGCCGATGCGACAGACTTCATCGTGTCGTACGGTTTCACGGTCACTGCGACCGATGACGAGGATTCCGACCCGGCCATAAGCGTTACCGCGGACAACTCCCTGGCAAGTGATTTGACCGTCAGCGGCGGCAATTTCCCTCTGGGGACGACCGTTGTGTCCTTCGAGGCGATAGATACGTCTGGCAATTCTGCAATAAGCACACTGACGGTCACGGTGACACAGAGTACAGAGGTTTCGGTGGCCCCGATCGGCGGTAGTGCCCCCGTAGGCGGTGCTCTGGCTGGCGCGGTGAGCGTCACTCCGATCGGTGTCGCAGGCCAGTTGACAGTGTCTTTGCGCGCCAGCGGCAGTGCTACCGATGTTGCGGGCACGGCGCAGATCATCTCCTACGAAGCGACGACGGGAACGGCCGATCTTGCTGACTATACGATTCTGGCCAGCGTTGCTGCTGACACTTATGACTTGGTAGCCAGTTTCACTCCCGACAGCGACTTGTACGTCGCCAGCGAGGGAAGTGCGACCGGATTTACGGTCACTGCTACCTTGCCGACCGTGAGCGTTCCGACGGGATTCCTATCCGGGACCATCCTGCAAGGCCAGACAAGCGCCACCGTATCCTGGACTACCACGGCGCTGGCGAGCGACGGAACGACGGCACTGATACCGGTCTGCAGGGTGAACGGCGAAGATGCGACGCATGATCCGTTGACGGACGGTTTCTCATATGCCTTCACCGCCATCGGTCCCAATACCATCACATGCGAGGTTAGCGACCCTTCTACGTCTCTATCCAATAGCGCAGATTTCAAGGTGTACATAGGGAGTGTCGCCGATATCTCCGGGACTGTTCCGGTTGGCTCATCGAGCGTGGAAGTGTCTTGGTCTTTGCCCCCGATCGCTGATTCCACTCTGACGCCCTCTTGCAGAGTTACGCCGCGAAACGTCGCATCGAGCACGAACTCCTTCCGGACCAGTGGCGTATTCGAGCGCGGTGCCTACACGGTCGCTTGTGAATTACGCGAACCGGTTACGCGTATTTCGATATCAGCGTATTTCGATGTGACGGTATCGCAGCAGACCGGTGTGACGATGGCTCTGACCAACACTGGCGTCACCGCGGGAAGTGCTCTGGCTGGCTCGGTGAGCATCACACCGACTAGTCTCGCAGGCCAGCAGTTGACGGTGTCTTTGCGCACCAGCGGCAGCGCTACCGATGTTGCGGGCACGGCGCAGACCCTCTCCTATGACGCGACAACGGGGATAGCCGATCTTGCTGACTATACGATTCCGGCCAGCACCTCTTATGGTGATTATGCCGTAATAGCCAAATTCATCCCCGTCGTCGGCCACTTTCTTCTGGAAAGCGAAGATAGTGCATCCCTGACAATCGAAGGTCCACCGGCGCTGGTTGTTCCATCAGACACTGTCACCGATACCATTTCCGTCGGTGCGGACAGTGTGCAGGTGTCTTGGGCCGCGGTCACGGCCACCGATAGCACCGGCACGGATTTAACGCCTGATTGCTCTGTGACGACTTCTCCGGTCGGCACGGCCCCGACCAGTAACGATGGCTTTCTGACTGGCGGCACCTTTGCTTCACTTGGCAATTACCAAGTGAGCTGCTCGGCCACCTCTGGCGTCCTGACGGGACGCGCCAATTTCATTGTCGAGGTGAGCCAACTTACCGAGACGGCGATATCCCCGACCAGCACCGTTTTCGCCCCTGGACTTGCTCTGGCTGGCATGGTGAGCGTCACTCCGACTGGTGTCGCAGGCCAGTTGACGGTGTCTTTGCGTACCAGCGGCAGTGCTACCGATGTTGCGGACACGGCGCAGACCATCTCCTATGACGCGACAACGGGGATAGCCGATCTTGCTGGCTATACGATTCCGCTCAGCGTTGCTGTTGACACTTATGACTTGGTAGCCAGTTTCGTTCCCGACAGCGACTTGTACGTCGCCAGCGTAAGCTCTCTTGGGTTCACCATCGTCCCGGCCATCATCACGGTGCCGGGCGATCAGACCGTCACCCTCGGCATCGGACAGACCACCATTAATGTGACATGGGCCACGGTCACGGCGATGGACAGTTCGGGCACTGCCCTGTCACCGACCTGTGCGACCATACCAACCGCCGGCGCGAGCAGTATCACTCTGTCGGGCGGCACGTTCGAGGTCGGTAGCTACACCATCACCTGCTCGGCCACGGACGCAGCAGACGCATCCTTCACCGTCACCATCGCGCCGGCACCGACCATCACAGTGCCGGGCGATCAGACCGTCGCCCTCGCCAGCGGAAAGACCACCATCGATGTGACATGGGCCATGGTCACGGCGGTGGACAGTTCGGGCACTGCCCTGTCACCGACCTGTGCGACCATACCAACCGACGGCGCGAGCAGTATCACTCTGTCGGGCGGCACGTTCGAGGTCGGTAGCTACACCATCACCTGCTCGGCCACGGACGCAGCAGACGCATCCTTCACCATCACCGTCAACCCGACCATCATGGTGCCCGAGCTCACCTTCAGCGCCACTGCCGGGGGCTCTCCCGTGAGCGGAGCAGTCGATGTGGGAACCGTCATTACAACTTCGGCCTCTGCCACAGTGGGTCTCACCAATATCGAAGGAATTTATACTTGGGTGTTTTTCCGGAGCGGTGCTGACCCTATCACCGAGGGCGTCGACTATAGCTTGACCTCGGACTCGGATGGCGCATCGGGAAGCTTCATACCCCATCGCGGCGGCTTTACCTATCTAGTACGCATCATTTTCGTTCCAACCGACACGGTTGTTTATGGTGGCACCGTGGTTACGACGGAATTTGAGGTCAATTTGGATACCACACCTCCGGTGCTTGAGAATGTGCCGGGCGATCAGACCGTCGCCCTCGCCAGCGGACAGGCCACCGTCGATGTGACATGGATAGCTCCGACCGCAACAGACAATTCCGGTTCAACGCCAACTGTTACCTGCTCGGTGCCGACCGACTCGACGGCCACCTTGCTGACAGACCTCACCGGAGGCGACTTCCCTGGTGGTTCCACCGTGGTCACCTGCTCGGCTACCGATTTAAGCGGAAACACGCAAGAGGGAACCTTCACCGTCTCCGTCAGTACGATCGCGGTGCCGGGCGATCAGACCGCCACCCTCGACAGCGGAGATACAACAGCAACCCTGGAATGGAATGAAGTCAAAAGCGACGGAAACGATGTCACCTGCACGGCTGCAGCCCCGATCGGATCGACGGCCACGCTGACAGGCAACACCGGAGGCAACTTCCCGCTGGGCGTTACCGTCGTCACCTGCTCGACCAGCACAGACAGCGCATCCTTCACCGTGACCGTTAGCCCCGCTCCGAGCGGTGTGACCATCGCGGTGCCGGGCGATCAGAGCGCCACCCTCGACAGCGGAGATACAACAGCAACCCTGGAATGGGATGAAGTCAAAACCACAAACGATAGCGCGGTGGTCACATGCACGGTGCCGACTGGCTCTACGGCCACGCTGACAGGCCTCACCGGAGGCGACTTCCCGCTGGGCGTTACCGTCGTCACCTGCTCGGCCACAGGCACAGAAGACGCATCCTTCACCGTCACCGTCGCGTCGGCACCGATTATATTCAATGCATTGAGAATATCAGGTACGCCGAAAGCTGATGCCAGCACGAACGGCGATACATTTAATTATGTGGAGGTTGTAGAGCAGATAGAAACCACACCAGATGGAGAGGCAAATAAAGTTATTAGTAGGAGGGCAACTTTTGATGGAGATGTCTGGATCTTCCCCGATGGTTCAGAGGCAAATCAGCTTGAATACTTCTCATTGCTTGTTACCATAAACTATGGTGACGGGACGACCGCAGATGATGATTTCGCAAATTTTATCAGGCTCTCCAATGGTGAAATCTGGCAGATTGAAACCAGTTCTAGTGATACCGTTTATGAAACAAAACCAATCAGATCATTCACTGTAAGGAGTTTCAGAAATGTTTATTACGCTTGGACTGGCGATGCCTTTATTGACTCTCTTACAGATGTCACCATCGTCGATAGCATCACGACGCCGGGCGATCAGACCGCCACCATCACCAGCAGCGAGCAGACCACCGTCGAAGTGACATGGGATGAGGCTCCGACCGCCAGCAACGGAAACGATGTCACCTGCTCGGTCCCAGTCGACTCGACGGCCACCTTGCTGCCCGACCTCACCGGAGGCGACTTCCCTAGTGGTTCCACCGTGGTCACCTGCTCGGCCACGGACGCAGGTAGCGCATCCTTCACCGTCGCCGTCAGTACGATCACGGTGCCGGGCGATCAGACCGCCACCCTCGCCAGCGGAGAGACAACAGCGACCCTGACATGGGATAAAATCGAAGCCAGCGTCGAAAACAGCGACGAAAGCGATGTCACCTGCTCGGTGCCGGACGGCTCGGGTGCCACGCTGACAGGTCTCACCGGAGGCAGCTTCCCGCAAGGCGTTACCGTCGTCACCTGCTCAGCCGCGGGTACAGCAGAAGTATCCTTCACGGTCACCGTCGCCCCGCCGCCGTTTATATTCAATGCATTGAAAATATCCGGCGCACCTACATCTGATGGCAGCACGAACGGCCAAACATTTAGATATCTGGAGGTTGTACAGCAGATATCAGCTACACATAATAATATTGCTTTCTCTAGTGCAGTTAGTAGTTTAGTCGAAGGTGTTTTTGAAGGAGATGTCTGGAGCTTCCCAGATAGTTCACAGGCAACTCAGCTTGAAGTCTTCGTATTGGCTGCCACCATCAACTATGGCGACGGGATGACTGCATCTGATCCCAGAGCATATTTTGTCAGGCTCTCGAATGGTGAAGTCTGGCAGATTGAAACCAAATCTGATGATGCCATTTATGAAGCAAAATCAATCACATCATTCACTGTAGGTAATTTAGTGAGTATAGATGATGGTTGGTTTGGCGATCGCTTTACAGACTCTCTTACCGGGGTCACCATCATCACCTCAACCATCACGGTGCCGGGCGATCAGAGCGCCGCCCTCACCAGCGGAACCACCATCGATGTGACATGGGATGAAGTCACGGCGGTGGACAGTTCGGGCAATACCCTGTCACCGACCTGTGCGGCCATGCCAACCGACGGCGCGAGCAGTATCACTCTGTCGGGCGGCACGTTCGAGGTCGGTAGCTACACCATCACCTGCTCGGC
>JAULKO010105877.1:4983-21157 GCA_032356045.1 Mediaster aequalis | reverse complement strand
GGCTTGATAATGGGCTTGATTAATGGCATCATTGGTTCTATGATTGTGGTTGCGAATATGGGATGATAAGAAGGAAATAGCTTAGATTTTACAAAAAAAGGTTCAAATTCGCAGATGGTTTCACGTTCATATTCTCAAGTCATTATCAAAGGGACAGGATCCTGCCTGCCGAAAAGAGCTATCAGTAATCAGGAATTATTAAAACGCGTGAGCGGTTTTGACGGTGAAGCGGCACGTCAATCCTTCGTCAAACGTCAAGAAGCGGGAAGTGACATTGATTACTCTAAGTTAAGTGAAGAAGTGCTCTTTGATCTGTGGGTGCAGCAGGTTTGTGGCATTAAAAAACGCCCCTTTATTACGGAAGGTGAATTTGAACAAAACCTTGCCTGCGAACATATGGCATCCATTGCCGCTGAGCGGGCCTTGGAATCCGCCAATCTTCCTAAAGAGGCGATTGATCACGTTATTTTCTCTACGTACAGTGCTAATCGTGTGATGCCTACCCCTGCGGCAACCCTTGTTAGAATGTTAGCCCTTAAACAAGGGGCAGAGGGTGTGAGTGCTGTGACATGTAATGGTGCCTGTAGCGGATTTCTGGATGCTTTGATAGATGGATATATCAAGATTAAATCAGGGTATTACAAGAATATCTTAGTGGTGGCCTCAGAAAATATGAGCGATAAGATGGATTTTACAAGTCCGACATCCTGTATTATTTTTGGCGATGGATCGGGCGCCGTTGTTCTGAGTGGTGTCACCGAGAAGGAAGTCCATGCCAGCGATCGCAATATTTTAGGATTTGCTTCAGCCATCGATTACAGTGAGCAGATCAATATGATGCGCGGCGGCACTATTTACTTCAATAAAGGACCCTACGTTCAACGTAACGCCGTTCAAGCAATGTACACCATTGGTATGAAAGCACTTAACCAGAGCGAGCTTGATTTTAACGATATCCATTATGTTATTCCTCATCAAGCCAATGCACGGATCACAAGTGCTTTAGAAAGCAAAATAACCTCCCATGCCCCTTGTTCACTACTGAATACCATTGCCACAACGGGCAATCTCTCCAGTGCCGCTATTCCTGTAGCCTTAGACATGTTAATTCAAGGAAAAATAGACAGGACACCTTTTATTCCAGGGAAGCGGGCATTGCTCATGTCTGTGGGAGGCGGCTATACTTTTAGCGCCGTGACCGCATTGCTATAACGCAAAGCAATTATTAAATTGTTACAATTGACTGGGAGCTATCCATTTTCGGTGGTGCTAGTGACCTCCTTTATATGATGGTACGAACCCCTAAGATGGTGTCTAAGCGTGTCCCTAGGGTTGTCTATATGGGTTCTCCGTGGTTTGCGGCTGAGTTATTAGAGTTTATCATTACGACCCATTTAGCTGAGGTGTGTGCTGTGTGGACAGCTCCGCTACGGTTCCGCGGACGCGTCCGGGACAGAACTAAGCTCCGTGATCAACGCGAGAGTACACCAGTTGGAAAATTGGCACAAAAACTTAAGATTCCCCTTCACGAGCCTGAAACGATTACCGCTACCGATATTGCTACCCTTAAAGGTTATCATGCCGATTTGATCTTCATTGTGGCGTATGGAAAGATCCTTCAGGAAGCTTTCTTTGCGGTGCCTAGGTATGGAACATTCAATCTGCATTTTTCATTACTTCCGCGTCACCGCGGTGCGGCGCCCATTACGGCAGCCATTTTAAGTGGCGACAGGAACACAGGTATTACTATTCAGAAAGTAGTCCGTCGTATGGATGCGGGCCCCATTGTCATCCAGCAAGCCTTTCCGCTAGCGGATCTGGCTTATCAAGAGGTGCTTACGCACTCACTAAGTATTGCTCGTGAAAATTTGCGAGTATTTTTTGCTGTAAAAGCCCCTGATCATGACCTAGCCAAAGAAAATCACCCCAACCATAAAGATGCTCCTAAGAATCATGACCATAATCATGACCATAATCATGACCATAATCGCGAAAATGGACCTCCTTGGCGTTCTTATTGGGAGAATGCTCCGTTATTGGAGCAGGATGACACTAAGGCGACGTATACACAGAAGATTCACGCAGACGATGCTAGATTAGTACCAGGTGAAACAGCTGTATCGTTTCATCGGAAAATGCTAGCCTTTGGCGAATGGCGCGGGGTCGCGTTTTTCATTGATAGCCTACAATATTTTGTAGAAGGGTATAAGCTTTTACGCACAGAAAATTTTTGTGAAACAAAGTATTTTAAAGATGATATAATATTGACTGAACAGGTCGCAACTATTTCAAAAATCACCAGACCCATTAGCCGCAATTCTACCGTACAGCCAGCAAATTCTTCTTCAAAAGCTCAAGTTCATCAGTCGTATTTGTTGTGTACGGCAGATAAAAGGGTATTTTTGTGGCTAAGCGCTGATCCTACTCCTATTGAAATTCTAGCTTTGAAGAAAGCTGGCAAGAAGCGTATGACAGCACAGGATTTTATTAATGGTTACCGGGCACCGTTTCCAGTTAAAATTCACGTTTCTCCCTCAAAAATATAAGCATTGCTAAGCGTTGAACGTAGAGATTTTAACTTCTTCTATGTCGTGACTAGCCCACTTAAGAACAATTTGAACGATTTAGCCTCATTAAACGACTACGCACCCTAGCTATTAAATAGTCGCTAAACAGTCAATATTGCCACTCGAAATACAGACAATATACAGACAATATGACTAGAAAAACCTAGAGAAAAACCTAGAGAAAAACCTAGAGAAAAACCTAGGCGAACCCGAAAAAACTAAATAGGTGACAATACCGCATAATAGATAACGGTAATATATTGCAATAAGTTATGGATTTTTTCTACAATTCACTAGAAACCGTACAGACAGGGCTAGCTGTATTGGGGCATTTTATCGTATATTTACCAGAGTACCTCAATGAAAACGGGGCTGTATCGTACATTGGGCCGGGGATTATTCTTTTCATAGGATTTTTTGTCATTTTTGATAAACTTTTTAGACCCAGCGTTCTCTTTTTTATCAAGCATTTCATTCAGTATAAACGCATCAAATTGCTCCTATTTGGTGTGATCATTGTCTCGTTTATCTCGTCAGCATTCTCGATCAAACGCTACCCACTCCCCCATATTGATCTAGAAGAGCTCCAAGTCAGGACGATTGTTCCAGGCTGGACGGCTAAAGAAATAGAAACTGATGTCACCATTCCTATTGAGCAAGAATTGGCTAAAGTCAGCGGCCTCAAAGACTACGTCTCCCGTTCAACCGACAGTCTATCCTACATTGACATCAAAATCGATCCCAATGCTCAAGACGTTGAACGAGTCAAAGAAGATGTCAGGACAGCCCTTGATAATATCACCGATTTCCCAGAAACCATCAAAGGACGCCCCAATATTTATGAGGTCAAATCCGAAAATTTTGCTTCACTTTCACTTGGTATTGTTTCTGAAAAGGGCTCGTTACTCAGTTTGTACCGACACACCAAGCAGCTTAAGGCACTTATCGCTCGTGTCGAAGGGGTTGCCAATGTTCGTGAGGTCAATCTTCCAGATAAAGAAATCCATGTTCTCCTAGATCGAGATAAGCTTTATGAACGCCAGGTTGCTTTTCTAGAGGTCAGTGAAGCTATTCGCTCCTCTGAGAAACGGCTTTTTGCGGGAAAATTAGAATCGTCACGCTATGTTAAAAATATTCAAACAGAAGCCTCTTATGAAGTCCCTGAACAAGTCGAAGATGTGATCATTCGTACAACAGGCCGCACGGGGGATCAAGATGATAGTGTCACGCTTCGTGTCGGAGACCTTGGCTCGGCGACATGGGAATTGTCTAGTGATCTCAATACCATGATGCGTTTTAATGGCAAAGTAGGATTTCGCCTCGATGTTATCAAAAAAGTTTCCGTCGATGTGGTCGATGTCCTCACAGAGGTTCGTGAAGTCATTGATCTCTATGAACGCTACCATCAAAACGATGATGTTCAGATCATTGTCTTTAGGGACAATTCGCTTGAGACGCGCAATCAATTATCGATTGCTTATAAGAATTTACTGGTGGGACTGGTATTGGTGTTACTTACGTTACTATTCTTTTTGGGAGGGGCGATTGCTTTCTGGACAACGGTAGGCATTGCGACGTCCTTTGCCATTACCATTATCTTTATGAATTTCCTAGATGTTTCGATCAATCGCATTTCACTGTGTGGGATTATTATTTCGCTTGGTATTCTTGTCGATAGTGCCATTATTATGGCTGAGACCATTTACAAGCACAAGGAGCGTGGCCTTTCATGGAAAGAGGCGGCTCTTGTAGGAACGAACGATATATTAAAACCCTTAGTGATGATGGAATTCGTGACTATAGTGGCTTTTGCGTGTATATTCTTGGTTCGCGGCAGCACGGGTGCTTTTGCGACAAATATTCCAATAGTCATCATTTGTATCCTGCTTGCGAGTTTGATCGAATCGATAGCCTTATTGCCGACACATCTGGGAGGGTTGCGTGATAATAACGCTGGCCCCCATTATCCTCCTCAAAGCGATGTTGGGAGCGCCACTAGAATGTCAATCATAAGCGGGTTCACTGCGGTGTGGAAATCTTTTCTTACACGCTCTTATCTAGTAGGTGTCTGGATTCAGCGCAGAGTGTTAATTGGCAATAAGCTCATTCAATACATCAAATTCTATTACATTAAACTGCTCAAGCGCATCATTGTTCGTCCTTATTGGAGTCTGTGTGTTTTGGTGGTGTTATTTGGAAGTGCTAGTTATTGGATGCTCCTTCGTTCTTCATTTGAAAGCTTTCCTATTACCAGTGCGTACAAATTAGAAATCACAGGGGAGTTAGAAAACAAAGCATCCCTAGCGTATACGGTAGCGGAAGTGACTAGGATTGAGGCTATTATTACTGAGCTACCGCAGGGTGTTGTATCAAATTACCAGACGACGATTGGCGGGCGCTTTGATAATCAATTTGAGATTGCCATCGCCCTCACCCAGTCTGAAGAACGTGAAATGGGTATTGTGACGGTTAAAAATATTATTTTTAGTGAGATTAAAAAACGCAATATTCCTGCGACAACGCTCACACATTTTATAGATAACGGCGGACCGCCTGCTGGAGGGAAGCAGATAGAAGTTTCTATCATTGGAAATGATGACAGCAAACGAATAGAACTAGCGGAACAGATTATGGTCGATCTTAGTGAGCTCGGATTTACAGAAGTGCGTTCCGATCTTCGTGTTTCGCGTGAAGAGACACGAGTCGTGCCTATTGTCAAAACCTTTACAGCGGGTGTCACCCCTGAGCAACTTGGTAATACATTGCGCAGCGTTTTTACAGGGCATATTGTCAAAACGGTACAAGTGCAAGACGAGCGCATTCCGCTTAGGCTGAAGTTAAATCAGGCTTCATTGGATTATGATGACCCCTTTCATAGGCTCTTAATTCGCAATAACCGCGGCAACTATGTCAATCTTCATGACATTGTTGAGACACAGGAAGGCAATACGCTTACATCTGTTTATCGTCGTAATGGTGAGCGGCAGAACACCATTTTTGCTAATTATGATCATAGCCAAACGACAGCTAATCAAATTTACAACGACCTAAGCCTTAAGTACGATGATTTTGCTTACGAGCATCCGGGCTTTATTTTAAATATTGGAGGTGAAAGTGAGCGTTCCTCGGCATTACTACTCGATCTTATCTTCGCGCTGAGCACAATGTTTGTGCTGATCTATATCTTATTGGTCCTTCAATTTCACAGTCTGTTGCAACCTGTGATCATTGTGTCGGTGATTCCATTTTCTATATTGGGGACGGCTGTTACCTTTTATCTCCATGGCTATCAATTGGGGTTATTATCTGTTTTAGGAATGTTAGGAGCTGGGGGGCTTGTCGTGAATATATCATTGGCGATGATTGAATTTATCAATAGGAGCATTGAGCGCCGCACGGTTCTTTTTCATCAAAATCATCATCGGTCCAGGTCTAAAGCGGCTAAATGGCAGGGTATTGATAAATGGAGATTGGCGGCTATTTTAGCAGGCGTGCGGATTCGGTTTCGTCCTATATTTTTGACGACGATGACGACCTTGATGGGGGTTGTTTTTACGGCCTACGGGACAAGCAGTGGCTCAGGGACGTATATTCATCCGATGACGTTAGCATTATTTTGGGGTGTGGCTTGGGGTATGTTTAGTGCCCTTTTTGTCGTCCCTGTGGTCTATTGTGTGATATTGGATCTTAAATTTAGATTTAAAGGATATATCACGACTACTTAGGGGCCCATGATTAGGGGCTAGTGATGATCCTAGGCAGCTGGTTATCACCACTTCTGTATAGCACGCTATCACGAAGTTATTCAATAGCCATAAGTATCTTAGCGATCCATTGCCATAAACGATAAACTTTTGTGACAAACTTTTTTTATCATTCGTTGGAACTAGTGCAGACATGGCTAGCTGTATTAGGTGATTATCTCGCATTCTTACCGCAATACCTAGCCAGATGGCTAAGCGAGCGCTCAGCGCTTTTGGGCAATCTCATCACATTTTTACCAGAATATTTGACTGATAATGAGTCTATATCCTATATTGGGGGTGGCATTGTCTTATTCATAGGATTCTTTGTTATCTTCGACAAACTATTCAGACCCAGCATCCTCTATTTTATTAACCATTTCATCCGATATAAACTGATCAAATGGCTCTTGTTTGGCGTGATCATTGTTTCGTTTGTCTCGTCAATCCTCTCGATCAAGCGTTATTCATTGCCACTTGTTGATTTGGAGGAACTTCAAATTAGGACGGTTGTGCCGGGCTGGACAGCTCAGGAAATAGAAGCCGATGTCACTATTCCGATTGAGCAAGAATTGGCGAAAGTTAGCGGAATTAAGGATTATGTCTCTCGTTCAACAGATAATCTATCGTACATTGACGTCAAAATTGATCCCAATACTCAAGATATTGAACGGGTCAAAGAAGATGTCCGAACAGCCCTCGATTACATCACAGATTTTCCAGAAACCATTGAAGAGCGTCCTGATATCCGTGAGGTCAAATCTGAGAATTTTCCTTCGCTTTCGCTAGGCATTGTTTCTGAAGAGGCTTCGTTACTCAGTTTGTATGAACACATCAAACGCCTCAAAGCATTGATTGAGCGTGTGGAGGGTGTGGCGAGTGTTCGTGAGATCAATCTTCCTAGTAAGGAAATCCATGTCCTCTTAGATCGGGATAAACTTTATGAACGCCAGGTCACATTCCTAGAAGTTGGTGAGGCTATTCGCTCCTCTGAGAAGCGTTTATTTGCGGGAAAATTAGAATCGTCACGCTATGTTAAAAATATTCAAACAGAAGCCTCTTATGAAGCTCCTGAGCAGATTGAAAATATGATCGTTCGTGCTACGGTCAGTAACAACCATTCAAATGATAGGGCTAGGCTTCTTGTTGGAGATGTCGGCTCCGCTAAGTGGGAATTGTCTAGTGATCTTAATACGATAATGCGATTTAATGGCAAAGTAGGATTTCGTCTCGATGTCATTAAAAAAGTTCCTGTCGATGTTATCGATGTTCTTGCAAATGTCCATGGAGTTATCGATTCCTATGAAACGCATTATCGAAACGATGATATTGAGGTGATTGTCTTTAATGATATTTCGCTCGAGACACGCAATCAATTATCGATTGCCTATAAAAATTTACTCGTGGGACTGTTATTGGTGTTGCTCACGTTACTATTCTTTTTGGGAGGGGCTATTGCCTTCTGGACAACGGTAGGGATTGGGACTTCGCTAGCCATTACCATTATCTTCATGAATTTCCTAAACATTTCGATCAATCGCATTTCACTGTGTGGGATTATTATTTCGCTTGGCATTCTTGTCGATAGTGCCATTATCATGGCTGAGACCATTTATAAATATAAGGAGCGTGGATTTTTATGGAAAGATGCCGCGCTTATGGGCACGAACGATATATTAAAACCCTTATTTATGATGGAATTCACGACTATAGTGGCCTTTGCGTGTATATTCTTGATCCGTGGGAGTGTGGGGACCTTTTCTACTCATGTCCCAATAGTGGTGATCTGCATTCTCATTGCAAGTTTGGTCGAATCGATTATCTTATTACCGACACATTTGGGAGGATTGAGTGATAGGCGCTCTCAGCAATCCTCTATGCAAGTTCTTTTTAGCTCAATGGTCGCTATCGCTATGACGAGAGCTGTGAAGCCTAAGTGGGCAAAGTGGGCATTTTGGACGTCTACATTGAGAGATGTATGGGTGCGTCTTTATGGAGTGATGCAGTGGCTCCAGCAACGCATTTTAATCGGCGATAAGTTTATTCAGCGTATTAAGATCTATTATATTGCCTTACTTAAACGGATGATTATTTATCCGTATTGGATGACGTTGGTGTTGGTGATTTTATTCGGAAGTGCTAGTTCTTGGATGGTTCTCCGCTCGTCGTACGAAAGTTTTCCTATAATGAGTGCCTATAGGTTAGAAATTGCAGGTGAATTAGAAAATAGAGCTTCCTTAGCGTATACGGCAGAGGAAGTGGCTAAGGTAGAAGCCATTATCGATGAATTTCCGGACGGCATTGTTTCAAACTATCAGACAATCATTGGTGGCCGCTTTGATAATCAATTTGAAATTAACATTGTCCTCATCCAATTTGAAGAACGTGAGATGGATGCTGTGACGGTGAAAGACATTATTTTTGATAAGATCGCAGAACGCAATATTCCGGTAACCACGCTCACACATTTTATCGACAGCGGTGGGCCGCCTACTGACGGAAAACAGATAAAAGTCTCGGTGATTGGAAATAATGACGCTAGGCGAAGAGTATTGGTGGAAGGTATCATGGATGACTTGGCGGACTTAGTAGACTTAGAAGACTTAGAAGACTTAGCGGAGTTTGGGTTAACCGAAGTTCGTTCAGACTTGCGTGTGTCACGTGAAGAGACAAAAATAGTGCCTATTGTTAAGGCCTATGCGGCAGGTGTGACGCCTGAGCGGCTTGGTGATACGCTACGCAGTGTTTTCGCAGGACAGATTGTGACAACTGTACAGAATGAGGATGAACGCGTAGACATCAGAATGAAGCTGGACCGTGCCTCATTAGATTATGAAGATCCGCTACACAATCTCTTGATCCGTAGTCGGCGCGGTTATTACATCAATATTCGCGACATTGTTAAAACACAGGAAGGCACTACACTAGCATCTATTTATCGCCGTAATGGTGAGCGGCAGAACACCATTTTTGCCAATTATGACCACAAAAAGGCCACGGCTAATCAAATTTATAATGCCTTAAATCTAAAGTACAGCGGTTTTGCTTACGACCATCCGGGTTTTGTGTTAAGTGTAGGTGGTGAAAGTGAACAATCCTCACGACTGTTGTTTGATCTCATTTTTGGAATTATAATCATGGTTATATTGGTTTATATCTTACTGGTGCTTCAATTTCATAGTCTGTTGCAACCTGTGATCATTGTATCGGTGATACCGTTTTCTATATTGGGGACGGCTATTATCTTTTATCTCCATGGATATCAACTGGGATTATTATCTACTTTGGGAATGTTGGGAGCCGGTGGGCTTGTCGTGAATGTATCACTGGCAATGATTGAGTATATGAATAGAAACATTGATCGGCGCACGACATTGTCGCAGCGCAATCATAATATTGTGTGGTCTAAGGTGGGAACGTGGAGTGGTCTTGATAAATGGAGATTGGCGGCTATTTTAGCAGGGGTTCGGAGTCGATTTCGTCCTATATTTTTGACGACGATGACGACCTTGATGGGGGTTGTTTTTACGGCCTACGGGACGAGCAGTGGCTCAGGGACGTATATTCGTCCGATGACGTTAGCGTTATTTTGGGGTGTGGCTTGGGGCATGGTTAGTGCCCTTTTTGTCGTCCCTGTGATCTATTGTGTGATGTTGGATATTAAGGTTAGATTTCAAGAAATATACTATTATCTTTTAAGTAGAAATAATGATAACCCTCAGCAACATGAAGTTATTCAATAATATAATATATCGTGATGTAAATATAGGTGTCAGGTTATTATTAGGGGCATGGAGAGGCGTGGAGAGGTTTAACAAGAGGGTTTCTATCCATTAGGTTATCAGTTTTACCATCATGCACGAATAGTCCTTAAAATATGCTTAAATAAGTCATCAATACCTAGAAATAAGTTGGATTATAGGTGTATAATCTAGATTAGAGTATCGGTAAGCACTATTTATTATAAGAAAGATGTGTCAAGGTGTACTTGTCGTTCAGATTCTTCTTATTTTGCCGACTTTGCCTATTTGTGTTTTATCGTGTCTTATGATGGCCTAGGGGTCATGAAATAGTCTTCTAGCATGGATATTGGCTGAAATGCAGGTGTTTTTCTAATAAGTGCTCAATTTTTAATAAAAGCTTGACTTTAAAGTCATTTAATGCTATACTTGTAAGTAAGTTCATTTAGTTCAATTTTCATTGAATCTCATTATACCTATCTAATTGTGTCAATAAGTAGTGAACCCTGCTTTACTCGGTTATTTAAACAATGATTGTTCTTTCATTGGCTTGGGCTTTTGGCTAGTAAGGGACATTAAGCAGGATGTAACGGGGTTATATAGCTTGTAAATATACATATTTTTAACTATCTTAATGATTTAATGATTCACTAGATAAGTGTTCTAGGTAAGATTATTTGTGAGAATACTTCTTGTACAGGATATATAATAGCAAGTACAACACCCTACAAACCCTACAATACCCTATACAAACGGCCCTACATAAGGACGTTATAAGAAGGGGTTAAGAGCTTGGTCACTTTAACAAGAGCTTAAAAATTTACTAGCTTCATGCTTTTCACGCCGATTCACGGTTTATGCCGCATTCATGCTTTATATTGTGATGTTCTATGCTTAATCAGCTATCTTAGGCTATTTCTTCTGAGTGACTAATGACATCAGTTATCTTAGCAATTTTAACACGCTTAGTGACTCATCCACGTAACCACAAACCATTCCTCTTGTGCCCTATTGATATTGATATGTGCCCAAAAAAGGCTGTAAATGAATGGTAGGATGACCTTTTTAAAGATCACGTAAAAATAGAATTAACCTCATCCTGCCCCCTTTCTTAGCGAATACAATCATGGATAGCGGGCTTCACTAAGCCTGGTCTGCTGCCCTGGTGATCTACTTGTAAAATTTGTAGGGGTTTTTTAGAATGTTTTTAAGTACGAGTGTTTATAACAAGAAAAATACTAAATACGACCGCACTCATCATATTTAAGTCGTATTTATCAATCTATCACCCTATAGTGATATTTAACAACCCATAATAATTAGGGGCAGGAAGGGCTTCTTCTGAATGATTAATTAAGATGACAGATAAGGTTTCAGAGAAAATCAGTTCAAACGACAAAGTCAAGATAAAAAAAATAAAGATCCTCAAAAAGGTTGACGAGTCGGATGTAAAATCGCCTGCTCCGGCAGGTGTTCCAGTAAAATCATGGTCGCGCGGGGATAAAGATATGATCGATTTCGAACATGCGCGTGAAATTGATCTAGAAGACCTCAATCGGTTAAGCATAGGTCGTTTGATTCAAATTGCCAAACAATTTGGCGTTAGCATTGACGATGAAGAGGTGACAAAACAACGCGTGATCTATCACATCATTGAAAAGGCTATCAATAGTCGCAATGTGATGGTGAGCGGTGGGGGTGTATTTGAAAAAATGTCCGAAGGATATGGCTTCTTGCGTTCTCCTGAGTACAATTATCTGCCTGGACCGGAAGATATTTACATCTCTCCGTCACAGGTGAGGAATTTTGGCCTCCGGACGGGCGATACGGTTTCTGGACAGATTCGTTGTCCTAAGTCCAGTGAAAAATATTTCGCCCTTCTTAAAGTCAATGCCATCAATTTTGAAGAGATCAATGGCAAATCCGCTACTAAGGGGCGTGCTTTTTTCGATGGCCTGACACCGTATTATGCTACGGAGCGTCTAACATTGGAAAATGGCAATCTTTCGACGCGTATTATTGATTTGTTTGCACCCATTGGAAAGGGGCAGCGTGCGTTGATTGTCTCACCACCTAAAGCTGGCAAGACTATTTTGCTGCAGAATATAGCCAATTCGATTATTCAGAATCATCCCGAAGTCTACATTATTGTCTTATTGATAGACGAGCGGCCTGAGGAAGTGACGGATATGAAACGCAATGTCAAAGCAGAAGTGGTTTCGTCTACATTTGATGAACCTGCACTCAGACACGTTAATGTCGCACGCATTGTGATAGAAAAGGCTAAACGATTGGTCGAACACCGCTATGATGTGGTGATTTTATTGGATAGTCTGACGCGTTTAGCACGGGCGTACAACCAGGTAGAACCTGCTTCAGGAAAAGTGCTCTCGGGTGGGGTCGATTCCAATGCTCTTCATAAGCCTAAGCGCTTTTTTGGTGCGGCACGTAATGTTGAAGAAGGGGGGTCGCTATCTATTATTGCCACAGCACTCGTCGATACGGGTAGCAAGATGGATGAGGTTATTTTTGAGGAATTTAAGGGGACAGGTAACATGGAACTGGTGCTTAGTCGACGTATTTCTGAGCGCCGCATCTTCCCTGCTGTCGATCTCAAGAAAAGTGGAACACGCCGTGAGGAACTCCTCTTTTCTGAAGAAGTTCTCCAAAAAATGTTTGCACTCCGTAATGCTCTGGGCCCTATGGATGAGTTTGAAATTATTGACCTTGTCCTTAAAAAGATGAAAGCCACTAAGTCCAATGCTGGCTTCTTACAAAATATGAATTCTCCGTGACCATGACTAAGCTTGGAGCAAGTGCTATATGGATTTGGGCGTGTCGTGTGAGTTTTAAATAATACTGCTAACCTCGGATCTAACATGGGATAGTATTCTTTTACTAGAATAGTGAATGTTGTCTAGAGGTTAAAGTGTACCTAAATATGAACAATGAGAGGTATTAAGTAATGCAACAATGGTTTTTACAAATAGGTAATTTGCTGGTGTATATCGTGATTGCTACATCATTAGCGGTAGCGATTGTGCGGGGTGCGCCGCTGTTATTTAAGATAGATCTAGTGGGCGAAATTCGTCGCGACAATCGCTCGGCGGCTTATTTCTTAGGCGGACTTTTAATCATGCTAGGTTTGATTGTGGGGCTTTTTAATCTTTAACTAGCCATGCTTGCTTAGCACTTCAATTTTTGATCAAGTCTCTTTTGATCAAATCTCTTTAATAGACTTGTGGAGATATGAATCTCCATCGTTTAGGCTCTAGATTATATGGGGTGTGGTCTCTAATCTTGGACTAGCCTCTAATCTTGGACTAGTATGTCGCCAAGCAACCATTGTCACCTGGACTAACTGGCGGTGTGGTCTCTAATCTTGGACTAGTATGTCGTCAAGCAACCATTGTCACCTGGACTAACTGGCGGTGTGGTTTCTAATCTTGGACTAGTATGTCGTCAAGCAACCATTATCACCTGGACTAACTGGCGGTGTGGTCTCTAATCTTGGGCTAGCGTGTGGAGAACACTAGCTATAAAGGCTAGAGGGTTGGAGGATTAGGACGATTTTAGAAAGCTGTATGTTTTGAGGTCTTCTAGGGGTGGGAGATCGCGAAGGCTTTTGACGGCAAAGAATGTGAGGAAGGTTTTCGTTGTTCTGTAGAGGGGAGGCCTTCCTGGGGCATCTTTACGGCCACTTGTTTCAATAAGGTTGGTATCAAGTAAGATTTTTAAAGCATTTGTGCTGGACGCGCCTCTAATGTAATGAATATCGCTTTTGGTGACGGGTTGATTGTAAGCAATAATCGCTAGGGTTTCCATGAGAGCGGGGGAGAGCTTGCGTTTTTTCTTCATGTACGCTTGAATAACGGGATTCTCAAAGGATGAGGATAGGCGTAATTCTAGGGTATCATCTAATTTTTCAATTCTGGTAAGGAGCTTTGCTTTAGCATAGCGTTGATTGAGGGTTTGGAGGGTGATTTCTAGGAGTTGGGGGTCTTTTAGGTGGAGAAGTTCTTGGACTTTGGTTATTTTGATGGCGCCGTGTTCTAGGATGAGCATGGCTTCTAGGGTTTCCGCTAGAAAATGAGGTGTAGGGGGTGTGGTGGGGGGTGAGCTACTTTGTTTGGAGGGTTGGTTAGAAGGCTGTTTAAGAGGTTGTTTGATAGGCTGTTTAAGAGGCTGTGTGATAGGCTTAGCGTATGCGGGATGGGTACGTTTGGAGGGGTGTTTGGACTGGGGTTGCATGGATGGAGTCTGGGTAGATTGAGCTTGAGTAGACTTAGGCTTAGAATTGGAGGTAGGGGCAATCATGAGCATCATACGATGTATGGTGATGGTGGCTTAAGGCGAATTGGCGGCTTGAATTTTTAAATAGAAGTAGGTATAAAAATACTCTGCGGTCTCTGCATGGGAGAAGAGTTTAATGGCTTCACGTTCCTTAATCTCGTCAAGGCGGGCGGCTTTTTCGGGATGGGTGGCTAGCGTTGTTGTGAGATAGAGCCCTACAATCTCTAGGTTGCCTGCTGTAAATTGCTCACGTGCGGGCTCATCTAGGATTTCATAAAAGGCATCTAATCTTGTCTGGAGATCGTATTCTTGTCCGCACGATAACGGCAGAATCACGGCTAGGAGGAGGAGTAACAATAAAGGAAAAAGTTTCGTTTGCATTTTGGCTACCATCTTATTAATTGGGTAAATTTTTAGCTTAGGCGGTATATAGGATGATCAAGAGTTATCTATGAATACCATCATTAAGGAAGTTCTAGTAATAGGGGGTCTAGTCATAATAGTATGCATGGATGATATACTTGAAATAGGACCCCAATGACCATGTAGTGTGCTATTATTGAACAGGTGGGTTAAATTGAGATTTTTCCACCATTTTTTTTGGTTTTTAGAGCGGATATTGAATAAAGATTATAAGTGGTGCGGGTCTTACTCACGTTAATACCTGCCTCGGGTATTATTTGCAGGGTACTATTTATACGCCACTGTTTGCGGCTACTTATGGGCTATCTAGGCTATTAAATGCTGTGTTATGCCTATATTTATATCTATATTTGAGCTTAGTTTAAGCTTAAACTAAGCTTAGGCAGTAAATTATATCATGAATATAACAGAGTGCGGGTGAAGAACGTCTGTGAACTTGAGAATGGGGGAGTCTGTGAACTTGAGTGGGATTTTTTAAAGAAGTTTTATCTTATGATATAATTAGAGGTAACCGTTAATTTTGATCGCCATTCCTAGTGGTTTGTATGTAGTAATAATGGAATATTGAGCTTTTAGACGGGGAGTTGCTTTATTGAATGGAGATCGTCTTCAAGGCGAGAATTTACAGGGTTTGTCACCGTTTACGATGTTAATACCCTCAGTTATTCTCATGACTTCAATGCTTATGACCTTAATCTTAACAACTCAACATTAATGTAACGTGAGAGCGGCTTATGGACGTCAAAAAACTGAGTGCTATTTACCAAGTGGCACATAAACGCAGAATACGTGAATTGACGATAGAAACGAAATCTTCAAAAATTCAAATGGTGCTGAATCCGCAGCCTAAATGGGCTACGGGTGCTAGAAACCCCGTATTCTCTGATGCTAAGGCGTCGTCTTTGGGTAAAAGTCATGCTTCACAGCAGGGCGAATCACCCCCCAAGCTCTCAGCTGGACACAACGGGGAGAACACGCAGAATGGACAAAATGGGCAAAACGAACAATTGGATAAGTTTGATATTATTTCGTCCCAGATAGGTTTTTTCTCACGTTATAATGCTAAGACCAAGCGACAATACGTGAAATTACGCGATCAGGTCAAAAAAGGAGAGGTTGTGGCCTGTATTAAATCTATGCATCTTATTTATGAAATAGAAGCCGAGCAGGCGGGTAAAATAGTTGATTTCTTAGTGGAAGAGGGGCAACCTGTCGAGTACCATCAGCCGTTGATTCGCCTTATTCGTGCGTGAGAATGTTGTTAAGTGCTAGCTTTCTTAGAGTGTCATTTGATCGTAAAATAGCTGCCTTATTAGGATTAATGCCTTAGAGTGCATTTTGGCACACGCACCACTCACTAGTACTATAAGTTCTATAAATTATGAGCAATGCCTCAAATCGCACCTTA
>JAULKO010104800.1:0-21188 GCA_032356045.1 Mediaster aequalis | reverse complement strand
GGACTGCCCCCAGCCACATTCAACAGAATTGTGAGGCTGGATGTCCGGTGGTACCCTTACAGAATTGTGAGACGACACCAACTGCTTCCTGGTAATCTTCCGAGGCGTCTTAGGTTTTGCCAATGGATACTTGACCGTCCAAACATATTTTGTGAAAATCTCATCATCGGAGATGAGGCTGCCTTCTGCATGAACGGAGCCGTGAACACGCAGAATGTCCGCCAGTACGCACCATTGCATCATCCAAATACTTACGAAATCGTTTTCCAGAAATCCTCTAATTTAATCATACAGCGATCATTTGTTTATAGACTATGGCAAAGCCTTCCACAATGTCAGACATATTAAGTGCTTCTTTAAAACCACGGAGTCGATGGGTTTGGCAAAAAAACACACCCGTACTGCTACAGTTTCTATATAATGACCAGACGGTAAAAAATCGATGGAATGGTGAGCACTGCGATTATTTCAAAATACGGAAAGGGGTTAGACAGAGTTGCATCATATCCGTGCACTTATTCAGCATCTACACTGAACCAAATAACGAGAGAGAGGCCGAGATAGAGATGCTTGGTGTGAACTTCGGGGTTTTCACGAAGTGACGAATCCGTCAAAAATTAGTGTATCCAGCAAATTTCTTTTTTGGGATATTCTGACTTTGTATGATGTGGTCAACACATGCAGTAGGTTTCAAGCTTTGGAAGTGACCTGTTTGTTAATTACATTAATTGCCCAAGTGGCGAATCCAGTGACTTCTTGATTTTGCGTTTTCACGAAGTGACGAATCCGCCCTCTTCCGCGCGCTGTGATTGGCTCAATCCGCTGAACTCTGAATGTTTGCGTTTTCACGAAGTGACGAATCCGTTTCTGAATTAACAGCTATTCAATTAAACAGCCAATGGTAGATATGCGTGTCTGGTCATGTCATTTAACGTATGCTCTTTCATATCAATGGAAAACATATCAAATTTTCGATTAAGAAACAGGCAAAATGGCAAGTTTAAAAAGTGACCAACTTCAAAAGCGATTTTCTCAAAACTCTGTTTTTCTCCTGTGTCGGCGGATTCGTCACTTCGTGAAAACGGCGTCGATATATTCAAACCTGAGATACACAGACGAGACTGCCCACTGTGCCGATAAGCACAAGCACTGCAATTACCATATAAGGTCATAAGGCGGGAAAAGTTGAACGACTAAAGCTGCATTGTTTATGCAAATCGGAAACACGAATACAAAATAACGGAATTGCGGGAGAAGAGCTGGAGGAAATGAAAATTTTCAAATACCGGGGCTCAATCAAATAAAAAAATGCTACATGGTCCACAGGTAGCAAAGACATCACAACAAGAATTGGTCAAGCCAAACAACGCGTGAGACACCTGAATAATATCTGGAAGGACCACTCAATCATCCTCCGCCTGAAAGGTCAGCTCAACCAAACTCTTATTTGGCCAGCCATGATCTAATGGTTTCCAAGACTTTAAGGAAAGATCATGATAAAAAATAAGATACAAGCAACTGTGGTTCTATACAGGCGCCTACTGCTTTTCAGCTAGAATTGTTTCTAGGGTTTGTCTGAACAGCTAAACCGAGGGAGGGACTTTAGTCCACGGGGAAGGACCCAGAAGTCACAACCAGAAGAGGCCCATAGCAACAAACGACGCTGAGCCCATGGGCATCCCTTCACCAGGCCAGCCTACCTATCCGGCAACCCTTACCATCGCCCGACAGTAACAACCAAGCCGTCATTAAATTTGTCTCAGATAATTTTCAGAGATTTGAAAACTATAACAGCCATTTCACTAAGTGTTTATTGATTTCAACAAAATCCCGGGTGAATTCAGGTTTGTAAATAATAATCTGTGAAAATTCCTTTGAAAATATTATTGTAAATATACGGATCTTGTCCGTGTGGGTTTATTTTGTGTCTTACGATTATCAAAGGATGTCCAACGGATGGGGAAAGCCGGGGGATTTGGCAGTTTATGTATTAAGATACACGTATAGTTATGTTATGTTAAATTTAAAAACGTTTTCACATTTGTGGCAATACCATCGAGTATTAACTAGCCAAATTGATCAAGGTGGAGAAAACCCCTAAGGCCACAATCCAATGTTTACCACATAACGGTAATATCTGGTTTTTTTATAGAGTAAAATTCATGGGCGTAAATCCCGGGGGGATGGATCCCCCCCCCACACTTTTTGGCCAGGGAGGGATGGCCCCCCCCCAAAAAAAAAAAAAGATTTCATGTACGATGAAAAAATAGTAGGCGTATTTTGCGAAATTAAATGCCAAACTTAAAATCATATGATAAATCATTTGTACTGTTTGGAGCTGCATATGTACATATGGTATACGTTTTTGAACAGCGCCCTCATTTTTTTGATAATCCTCCCCCCCCCCCCCCCCCGCACACTTTTGGACACGGATACGCCACTGGTAAAATTAAATCAAGTTTTTAAATTAAGTTTTGTTGCCATTGAGTTTTCCTATATAAGACAATGGCGAATCAAACTAAACTTTGATAACGGGTAATAGAATTACCACGGTGGTGGAGGTGATGTCTATACGGCCTGAACTGCGTGCGCGTGCCGAAATGTTCTCAAAGTAGTAGCTCGATGTAAAGACAAACTTATACAGTAGTTAAATCTCACACATTATTGGATTCGGTTCAGCTGAAGGCCCTAGGAACATTAAACTTTGACAGTAGAGGCAGAGAGGAAACATGTCAGAGCACTGACCGTTTCAGTCCTTGTGTGGCAGGAATGATGACAGGTCTTCAGAGAGCGGAAAGGCCGTTCTCTCATTACAACTTGACATTGTTGCAATTTGTTTTACAATGCCATTGTTGACTTCCACTGAAGGAGCGCCGATAAGCGCGCTATACCAATTGTGTTCTGGTATGTGAAGTGTGCGCTATACCTTTGATCGTGATGTGAAAGACCCAATTCACCTGACGTTCAGCTACGTGCACCAACATACAGCAAATGTAACCCCTATGTGTTGTGCCACTGCGCAGTGACCTTGCAAGTGTAAATATCCGCCATTTTGGGGGAACTTTGACGAGGATGTTATTTTTTAGAGTTGGAAAATGTTTGTTTCTCGCCATTTTTGGACTATGTGCAAGTCGGACAGAGGCAGTAACAGAAGCAGAGGAGGATGTGGTAAGATTTTAAGTTTGACTTAAGGCTTGTTCTTCTGATTTTCATGGCTGTCAATTCGTGTCAAAAGTACCCCCAAACTGTGCGAGACTGTTCCTGTGGAATAGAAGTCAGTGCACACTCTTGCAAAAGTGTGTGCTAATCACAGAGATCAGCGGCATATGTATGAAAACCGTTTCACATTTTGTGTTCTTTTGAACCTATTTCCTTTCGTTTACAATAAAGAAACAAATGTCATGGGTTTGATAGATTCACTATAAACATGTAATCACATTCTGGGTGAAAAAAATGACCCGCCACCCCCCCCCCTTAAAACTGGGATTGAATGAGGCATAAAGTTTACAGCAAAAGAGATTGATGTAAAAAACATTTCTGCGTACACGACAAAATTAATGTACATTTCGGAGACAAGTAATTAGAATGACATTTGTAAAACAGCTTCAAGCAAGTTTTTCTCAGCAATATCAACTATCACATTCTTCAAACAGACATGCATGACGTGTTATTTTACTAAAGATTTTAAACCAACCTCGTTCTCTAGGGTACGATCTTGCTTGGCCACGTTGTTTCCCACCTTGCATTGCTCGATCCTAGTGAAGGAATAGAGACAAAGTAGATTGGGGACAACGTCGTTCCCAGGGTCTACTTCCATCCTAGTTCTCAACAGTAGAACCTGGATAGTAATTCTGATTATTCGTAATAATCGCAAGTAACGATTCAGAGAATAGAATTTTACAAGAACTCTATAAAAAAAACACAAAAATTGGATGGATTGAGGATGCCTTTAAATATTAGAAGCAAACTCCAATTTGACCTATCGCGCGCTGTAGAATCGCTTGAACGCAGCTTGTGAACACAGTTTGTCCAATCACATCAATTGTAATTTGACGCAGAACTCGTGAAATCTAAGGCAAACAAAAAGTACTGCACCGGAAAGCCTATTTTCCATATACTCGTTGTAATCACCGATCACCGACAAGGAGTCCCCGAGAAACGCCGACATATTATGGAAACGGTCTGTCGTGACTGATGCAAACAGGGACGGAGAAAGAGTCGGAAAAGTTCACCTAGTTCAACTTTGCCGATTATCTGTGTCGAATCGTAAGAGTAGGCCCATTCAAACACACGTGCCGGCATGCCGTGAGTTCAACGATGTCACTCACTGCTTGAGTGCAACAAATTGGCCAATTTTATCCTTTTGGCTAGGAAATAAGACCATAAATGTCAATAAAAATGGCTTACAATATTTGAAATCTGTCGAAAGAAGTATCAGTTCAGCTTTCAGAAATGTTATAAGTATCGAAAAACGCCATTTTACTCAGATATTTCCCACGGTTCGGACGCCATTCTGTTTTCACTTCTTGGTCGAATTACCTCATGAACCGTCGGCATTCATTGCGACTATATGGAAACTAGGTTTTACATGTATAAGGGGCGTGGCTACTTGCAAATGAACGAAATGTCAAATCTGAACGTTCTCGCGCTGCATTTTTCAGAATAGCATTTAATTAAAGTAGGCCAGGCGCGGTTCTAGAGCCATTTTTTTAGGGGGGCTAGACCCTTCGCACGTGACGTCACCTAACTTTCGCTACTGCTCTTTCACTTTGGGATTGGAAAAACAACCTATATTCGAGCTTTTTAATTTTTTTTGCATTTTGTTGGGGGGAAAAGACAAAAGTTTGGGGGAGGGGGCTAAAGCCTTCCTAGCCCCCCCGTAGAACCGCGCCTGAAGTAGGCTTACGCAAAAGAGGAACTCACAGACTGTTTACTTAGTCACTTTATAAAAGAAACATAAAGACAGACTTGTTTGTTCAATCTTGCATGGAGGGATCAAACAGGTAACCAAGATGTTGGAGCGTTAACCCGCTTGATCAATATTATTGTGTTCATGTATTTTAGCATAAATTTGAATATTTCTTGGCTGAGTTCTAAGTAGATAATTGAAAAGGCTCAGGTGTTACAAGCAACACAGGTGTGTTCAACCATGTATGAGCAATATGAGTTTCTAAGATGCATACCTATTGTTACAAGATTTAAAAGATTTGTCCAACATTGTGACAATGTTTGGTATTCAAATGCAGTGGGCATTTTCATATTCCTTGTTCTGTCTTCCTTTCATTGCACAGCGTCTTCCTTACTGCGAGCTAGGCCAAGATGACGGACGACCAAAGTTTATGTTGGGCAATGAAGAATTTAACGTTTGTAGAGCAGGGCAATTTTTCAACTTTACATATTATCATGATACATTGTAAGTATCCTTTATCTTACATGACATTTCAGTTTTAAATCTACTACCTGAAACACTTAGGGATGGAAGTGCTTGAGTTGTGTTCACATAACAGGCCTACACTGATAAACACGCAAAGCACTTTACTCTCGTGATATAATTTTAAAAACCAATATCTTCACTTTGGATACGAAGTTCATGAGATGTTCCTGGATTGTTTGTTTGCTTGTTTTTCTTCTTGTTTATAATTGTTATTGAACCTCCTTCCCGCTGCACGTTAGCATAGCAAGTCTGGTTAAAATCGGACTGCAAACAGTTAGTTTTTAAACTTGAAAAGGAATATTTTAGGAAAAGATCCCAAATTTCATGTCGATCGGCCGAAGTTTTGGGGTTATTATGAAAAAAGTTCGGTAGGGGGTACATTGTAACCCCCCCCCCTCCCCCGGTCCTGATAGGGTTAAACCTCATTATGATTCCAGGCTCAGGGTGAGCCCCTTTGTTAAAATCACATCCACCTGATCCCCTTTCCATTCTGAATAGAAAATCAAATCCAAGGATTTCACAGTGTAAACATTAATCTGTTCAGTTTATTCCCCCAATACAATAAGCGTGTTTGGTTTGTTTCTAAAAGGCGCCCCGTGGGATGTGGATTCTGCCCGGGATCCACGTACATGACTAGGAGAAATTTCTGCCCACAATGCAAAGTTTGTCACGTGTGCACCGCCAATGAAACTGAGGTAACCAGTATTGTTTTTTTCTGGAAGTTTCGACGAGTATTCACTTTGTATGTGGTTTCAAACACTGAACGTGACACTGAAAGCACAGCCTACAGTTATCAGATTGAAAAAAAATGGTAATAGGCAGTTCATACTTGAAGGTTCTACTCATCCAGTAACAACCTCACAACATGAAGAATTATTTTTAATGAAAAGTGGCGAACAGAGAGTTTGATCAAAATACAGTATTTTATTACAAAATGTTAAACAACTTGAAACGTTAAACTTTATCTATAATAATGAAAAATACGCTTACAGAAGGTTGGAGATGAAATATTCCATTACTTAATACGGTCTCTTGTCTGCACATTTGAAGATTTTAAACTGAATTAACTTTATATGTGAAAGCTACAGTTATATAAGAGGCGATAGGTTTTCTCCAAATTCACTCTTCCTGTTGTATATAAGATTTTAGTTGTGTATTATGTCTGCCCCACGTGTCTGTTTTGCAGAGACAATCGTGCACTATTTACAAAGACACGGTTTGCGGGAATCTAACATCAACTCCGTCCACAACCAATGTAACTTCAATGGGTCTACTGGACACAACTTTGGCTGAAGATCTTACTTCTGGTAAATTGTTAATTATCGTTTCTTTGCAAACCCCGTTAGCGGCAAATAACACACCGATTGTGGAGAATATACGAGACTGGAGATGAAGAGTGTCCTAATGTAGGAAGAGTGATAAAAACAACACTGATAATGTCAGAAGATGGTTTTGTTTGCGTCGGGGATTATGTAAATTTAAAGATTTTGTTTGCGCTTTACCGACGTGGTGTGGAGCACTGTTCGCTCAATGCTTTATAACGAGAGCCGGGGTGCGGTGGGCCGGAGGGGGGGAGGGGGGGGGGTAAACCTGTGATTTTTTTCCTACAGGCTCTCGAAAAGCACTGAACATACAGTGCTTCATATCACGTCGAAAAAGGGCAAACATCCTCTTTAAATTAACACTGATAATGATGACCACGATGACATAGTCACGATACTTTAAAGACCAGCTCTCTCTGTTGCTGAATACACTCTTCAACAATTTCCGAGGTAACTAAAATCTGGTATTTGAAGCACTTTACATGAACAAGTTCATTTTTAACTGACAAATCTTCCTCTTTGTTTTTAAGATACATGTAAGAGCACAATGTGGCTACTTTTAAGTACAAGTAAAAAATGGCTGAAATCGATTACCTGCAATACACAATGTGGTCCCAAATAAGACATGCCTGCATATCCGTGAGTAACGTTACAATAGACAAACTATGAAAAGCGACAGTTGAACGTGTTGATGATTCCAATGAGAAAATGTCCTCATTTGTATCATCTCAAATGACTCAAGTACCAGATTTTGGTTACCTCTTACGCTTAATATCGGACAATTTGTTTTTAGAGTGCGAGTAAAAAAAGCCGAACCAAAACGTTTCTCCGTATTTTGTTCAGAAATTATGTGCATGTCAAACAAACAACAAGTGGCCAATAAAACAAGTGATTCTGATGATTTTCTAGACTAAAAGAAGCTTTAAAAAAAGAAATATTTAGAATTTCTTGAAAAATAGCGGTAACGTTTGGATTCGGTGTCTTGGGGTTTTGGGTCTTTTTTTCAATCATCCTGTATTGTGACTATTATGAATACGCAAATTTGGCTTCACAGGAATTGTTTCCTTTTTTTCATGACTTTGTGCAGCAGATGCAGATTTGGCAACAACTGAATCTAAACGGACAACTGCAGCAGAATATCAGACATACGCGCCATGCCCTTCCATACCACCGAGCAATAAAACACAGTCTCCTTACTCGGACAACAATACTAACGGTAGGTCAATATTTCCAACGAAATTTACTTGTACGCCTTCATGATAAAATCCAGATCTATCCAATTCCGTTAGGACGAGTTATGGAAGCGAAAACCATTGAAGATAAAACTTCAATCTACAATTAATGGGCGTTTTTGTCTGCTTTTCCTATATCAGTGTCCTCCGAATGGTCGTAGCTTTTATTTGAACATAATTTAAGAGTTTTACTTGGACCGATGTCTCGTATTGTTTTAAATCTATTTATTTTTTTAACTTGTGGTTTGTTTCAGTAATTGTACTCGGCGTGGTTTGTGGTTTCCAATCAATTGTGGTGTTTCTTCTTCTTCTTTGTGTTTGTTGGCTTCGAAGGTGAGCATAAAATTCGGAAAAACCTGCAATTAAGAATTAACTAAACCGATCTTTTGTTTGAAATATTTATTGTTATTTTTTTTTAACTAAAAGGGGAAAAGGGACGTGTAAAAAGCGACAGATACAGACAAGGGATGAAGATGTGTCATTTCTGCCTAATCAAGGTAAAATTCGTCACTCCTTTCATTTTCTTGTAAGACTCTACATAAAATAAATAAATAATATTTCGTACCCGTCAAAACCCTTGAAATAACTTGAATAATATTAAGTTATCAAACTGAGGCTTTTCAAGTTGATAACTTCTTAAAAAGTCTTAAACTAAACAAACGAAATGTAAACGGTTATTAAATAAAGCTAACTCAGTCCAACGACGCTGTGCTCGTGAGTAAACTTGATCTTTGCTATTACTCACATGTCTAATCCAAATTCACAAAGTCCAAGGGAGGGGAGAATCAGTTCAACGGGAGGCATGATCGCCTCAGAAAATCAGTAATTTACAGACATTCAAAATTGACCAGCATTAATTTGAGTTATTTCAGTCTCCCCTTTATATTACACACATAAATTACCACCCGTGATGTTCATATCCTATTCTACAACCCTTTTTGTTGTACTATTGCTGAGATGATGATACATAACAACCGATTGTAGATAGGGTCCAGGCCCAGTAGAGCTTCTCAGCGTACGGATGGCTCCAACCGCTCAAACCAATTACAAATGGTGGTCGATCCTTGTGAGTACTTAGCAATGTTAAAACACCCATTGTTAAAAATTAAAAAGAAAAGGAAAAAAACACTCGAACGCAAATGAAAGTCAAGAGTTCCCTGAGCCAAATCTACTCAACTGCAAATGGAGGAACAATTGTTGCTACAATTACATTGCATGTATGTTTACTCTTATTTACAAATCTGGATCTTCTATTATAAGGCGAGGCAAACTATTCACTATTCCACTCACAAAGTCATAAAGGAAAGGATTTTATTTTAATGGAAATAATCTGTGAACAGATAGAAGTCACCAAAGTCAGACAAGGTACCACGCTGGAATAACACAATTCATTCATCAATTCATGCATAGATAGTTTTTTCCATATTGCTGAAAGTCAAAGTAGCATGTCCTTAAATAAGTAATTAAGTAGATAACACAAAATGTTTAATTCAACAAGGAAAACGAATTCATTATGTGAATAAACAATTATGTGAGAAAGGCAGCGTACAAAGTGTAAAGGCCGACCAGTAATGGAATATGAATCTAAAAGTCCGTGTTAATGCTTGGAAATGTTGAACAGTCCACAAGCTATTTCGATGTAATGGTACTGACATGATTTGAGTTCAGCAATGGCATCAAGCGTTGAATTGTCACTGTGAACTGCCGCGTTTACTTTATTGATTAATCGCTACACCATTGGTACATCTGCTTGCCGTTCGTATTTTCATTATTTTGTGTCTCAAAGGTTACGGCTGTATCAAAAAAGAGAAAAGGAGAATATACTAAGATACACACCCAAAACCAAGTTCTGAATAGGTGTATGGTTCTTTCATGTACATTCCACGATAAGTTACCTCTTTAACATTTTACAAATGTAGGCCCTGCACCTGCAGCTCCGCCCAGTGGCACATAAGGAACCAACCAAGACGAAGACGCTACAAACGGTCAAAATTAGAAAGGTAGTAATAATCTGCAGTCTGCAAACATTTTCTTTATAATTTACAAGACAAATACTTAGAGCTAGCTACCTTTCCTCAATTTGGATATTTAATCCAGTCCTCAATTCACCTTTTTTGTTTGTCATGTGAATGTCTATTTCCTGTCCATTAAAACATTTCGACCTCTTATATTCACAATGAGTGTGAGGGTTCCTTTCCACACAGTGGTTATAGTTTATTTTTATGGCTGATCTTTTGTGAAAAAAATACTTATTTGGTGTATTGCACACATCCATACCGGAACAGAATGGTGGTCCAGATGTGAAGCCGGAATGAAAAAAAAAAGATTAACGTCCCCGCCCGCTTCCTTTTTCCAGGCCGCCTGCTTTTTTGTTGTTTTCCTCTGAAATATCCCATCACAAACACAAAAAAGAGATAAATGCCTCCCAGTCGATTTATTGCATGTACTGAATCGATTTGGTGAAAGCCATCTTGAAAAAAGAGGGGCAGCCATCTTGGAAAATAATTACCTGGCTGAATCTAAAAATAGAAGTAATTTTTAAAAAGGGGTCCTCCCCTTCCTTTATTGAAAAAGACATTACCCTAAACATGTATATATTTTTATGTTGCCTTAGTTTCGCAACGCTTACTGCTACAATTATGGTAGGTTAGGAGAAAAAGTACTGGCAAAAAAAATCCTCATATTAAAAGAATCTTTTCAAGAAACAGTTGATTTAGGGTTTCAGGATCAACAAGTTAATTTTTAACTACGAATTTTCATTGTTCACTTTCTATTGAACAGTAACACATTGTTTTGCATCTATGTTTTATTTGGGGCTCAATCGAGAGGCTATATTGCAGGAAATTAACTTTCAGCCAAGATTTTTTATTGTTACTGCAAGGTAGCCACATTGTCCTCTTTTATCTTTAAAAAGGCAAACATGAAAATTCGCAGTACAGATGAACGTGTTGATTATGAATTTCAACGAGTGTTCTGATATTTTTTGTGTACTGTATTATAGACAACATTTCGATTGACTGATGGTTACATGGCCTACCATGAATAAATAACTCCACTTGAGAGCGGAGCCCTTGGCTGCTAGAGGTACCGGCTGCACCTATGAGCCCCCGACTACCAGGGACCCCCATCAAACATTTTTTTGGTCAAAACATAATTCCTCGTCTTTAATAATGGTCGTGGTCAAGCGAAGAGCCATGCATCAAGGTCTCATCACGGCGGCGATTTAAAATATGGGATTCAATGGGAAACTTTTGAGACGCTGGTGGCAGCAGACATACCGGTCCTTTTTGCCAGTTCTGAGCATGCGCCCGTAGTTCTGAGCACGCGCACGACTGTGAAAAAGGACCGGTATGTCTGCTGCCACCAGCATCTCAAAGTCTCCCATTGGGAGTGTGGAGGCTTCGGCCCGTTATCCCCTCGCTTCCGCGCCTGTAGTATTATGTAGATACGTTAGTTTATGTTTAATCAACTGGTTACATCATGTGCAAGATGAAACTCGTATTGAAGTTGGTAGATTTATGGCAGGCTAAACAGGGTTGCAAACAGAGTTTTCCCAAACTTTTACATCGACTTCAGTCAGACTGAAATATTTCCTCTTAAATTGGGCCTTGTTTTGATCCAGTTGTTTTCTTGATTCTAAAGTATTTAGGTGCAAATATGTGCCATATTTGAATCCATAAGTAAGTAAACTACTCTAATGGACTAAACTGATGACATAATAAGTCCAGGCAAATGAAGTTGATTTTTCGGGGGAAACTACAGAAACTTCCTTTGTATACACATAAAGAGGTGTTCCATTTGTGTCCAGATGTACTCCTTTGTGAATTATCTGGTTTGATTCTTTCAAATATACAATCATTTGCACAACGTTTGAATTGTACAATGTTCCAATTATGTATTGAACACATCTGTTGGGATAAAAACAATTGGATATAATTATCTTCCGAAAACAGACGTTTGATTTTTACTCTTGAATATAAAGTTTTAAAAAATTAACTAAGGTACTTTGTTCATTGTGTATGATTTGCAATAATAAAGGTATCTTACGTTCGGTGGTTATATATATTTTTCTACATATCTTTGCTTTTACATCCATTTAAGTACTCTAATTTATTTACACAAAATAAGAGTCTTCACAACTGTACACATGAACTTGCAAACATTTATAATTTCATGTATTTGATATGAAAATAAATTGAATTTGTTATGCCTTGTTTGTAATGTCAATTTTAAAATTCTTTATTGTTCTTTCCACTTTCCTATTTTGCTATAGTACCTTATCCTTCAACAATTTCCTTGAATTCATAGAAGAAAAATACTGTCTTCATCACCGCAAAAATCCAAGTGACCTAGTATTGATGAACAATCTCCGTTTGTGGTTGGTAAAAATTGACAAATCTAAATTAATATACTAATCCAATAACCTTAAATACAAGCAGTCTGTAACATCCTTTATAACTCTTCGACTGTGCATCAAGAAATAAATATGAAGCCATACTGCTGCACACAGCGTGCACGCGCAGTGCGGCAACCTTTGGTCTTAATGGGTGAGTAAACGCAATCAATGCACTGCACTCAATTGAACTGTATAAAGGACACAGAGATTGACGAACTTTTCGCCGCCATTTAAACCAAGTTATCAGGACCATGGCTCATTTCCAAATGTTCGATAGAATTGGACAAATAACACTTTTTGTTTTGTTGAAGTGTATAAGTCTAGCCGATTCCGCTGGTATTCCGGAACGAGTAGAGAGAGTTGCAGAAAGCATTTTAATTTATCCATTCGGTTTTGAATGACGGAACGCCAACATCATGTTGGCAACTGGGCATGCATTGAAAATGCTTATACATGTATTACATGCGTATGAGTGAACACAAAGGTGTCACAAGTCCGATCAAACATTTTGCAATTATTAACTGACACATTATAAACGTGTGACAAAACCTGCGGTTCATCGTGGGGATGATAGCTCCAGCTCGATAGTTTCCATAGAAATGTTTTGTGCATGTCACTTCCATGCATGTCACTTCCGATTGTAAAGGTTTTAAAGATCTGTCCAGGTGATATGTTATTTTTATTACTGTAATCGTTCTGCTCATAACTGTAGCCGATCCGATGTATGCTAAATCGCATTAATAGCAGTGTAAAACGGTTTCAAGTTAAAGCGCCATATTAATTGTAACTTCGAGGTCTGACTTACACCCTCTCAAATGATAATCTGGCTATTTGCATTCAAGGTTTTTCATTGTGTCTTTGGCAAGAATTTCTGGTTGAGACTCAGTTAAGCAAGTCCACTCGGATGGGAAACGATCAAGACAGACTAACGTTCCGTGTCGGTGTTTTGATGACAAATACTGCATCAAACGACAACATGCTACAAAAGGAAGACATATTCGAAAGAGAAAAACGACTGTCACATTAAAACATTTGTTGAGGTATCTTTCATTTAGCAGTGATCCTTTTCACTGGATGGAGATCCGGCGATCGGTTGTTAGTACGAAAGAACGAAATCCAAAATGCCTGCAAGAAAATGTTCTCACCAATCTCTTGCTCCAACTTGCTCCAAAGCTGGGGTGAGATAACAAAATGTTTATCACAGTGCACGGTTTAGAAGCACACGGATCACTCTCAACATATCTGCCTTGTAGTACTAAAAGAATGGTGACGTTTAGAATTACTTTGCCAAAGCTTAAAAGTTGACAGAGCAGGAAAATGAAAAACTTCTCTTTAAAGAAAACGATCAATTTGCTTACAAGAGACAAAGGATTAACAAAGACGGAGAAACAGAAGGTCAAACGAAGGTCAACTTGACACCCCATCAAACACAAGGCAACAAATGGAATATATGAAAACATTTTATGAAACTACACCACATAATTCTATTCTCGCTCTGTTCTATTCTAAGTTCTATTGTCGTTAAACTTACACCTTAATTATAACTTCACTGACTTCGTAGACATTGTTTATACACTCAAACTCAAAGAATTATTGTGTCAAACGGATCGATTGCGGTTTGATTTACAGTTTTTTGTTACAGTTTTTTGTTAACCAACTAGACATGTACACGTCAGCTTATGACATCACGGCTAGAAATACTATACACAGATGGGGTGCAGAGAGGGCCATCTGTACGGCCCTATGAACATGCCATTGTATTGTACGATAACATATCGGACAAACTTTACACACCTTGAACAGGGTCATGTCCAGTTTTCCAAAGTATAACAATGTACCGTGTGCAGTTTTTGCTGTTTTGTTGGTCTGTGTGGGTCAAAGGACATCCGCAAGTATTCCAGAAGAGTCAGAGCAAGTTGCGGTAAGAATGCTTTGGTTATTAATTTCGGTAACAGTAATGACTACATTACTGTTTTGGAATCATGGAACAAAATCACTTCATATGTTAATGAAAAAACCGCGAATTAGAAATGTAACACGACGTCTAATCAAACAAGTTATTAGCAGTCAGTTCATAAATTTGGCGGGACTAATTTCTATAGGAGTTTTAAGGTATAACTCAGCTACAGACATCCACAGGAAATGTGAATACGCAACAGGTATGAATGCATTGCATTTTGAACAAATCAATCATGGCGCACGTTTGGTGACATGGCACAGTATTGAAGTTCTTGTGTTTACTTTTAAGTTCATGTCACTTCAAATTGTGCAGTGTGTCGAGGTTTCTCTGGGCTTGGCGTAATGTGCTACGTGTAACTGTATCATTCGTCGATATTGTTTTGGTAATTTTAGTCATTCGTGTAATCAAACCTGCGGGTGCTTTATAACATTCAGTGTTAGCGCACCAGACACTGATGTTAGCCATGATCGGGTTCCAAAGGATATTTGCAAAATCTTAGATTTCTCTCTTTAACAACATTTAAGTTTTTAAATTTTGAAATTCTTTTCAGCTCTGTTTTTAAGTTGTAATAAAAAGACAAAATGCTTGGAAGAAATGATTGAGGTGGCTGAGTAAAAAAGTGGGATGAATATTGACACTAAAATGAATCGAAGTTCTTTTCTAAATTGTGTAACTCAAAAATGTTAATATAATCAAAAACAGGAAAGAGAGCCCTGTCCAAATTATTTTGGCCCTGTGTTCGTTGTTGTGGCTATCAACGCTTTATTTTGGGATTCTTTGAATGCAGGTATTTCCTTCCTGTAAGAATATAAACCAAGGAGACACTGATGTACAAACGTTTGCGTTATGGGGAGTGGAATATGACATCTGTTTTCAAGGCCATTATTTTGACTTCAGCTATGATCCAAAAACACAGTGAGTATTAGTTGTTATAACCACTGACCTTTTACACAAGGATAACCAACGCAGCTTGTGAATTATTGTCCAATCACATCAACTATATAATTCCACATGGAACGCGCAAAATCACCGCACAAAATTTCCGTAGGGCTGTCTAGCGTGGTTAAGTTGCAAACGGCGATAGGTCAATTAGTATTTTAATGGTTCTGATTTACGCCACTGTTGTGAAAAGACACGTGAATACATAATCTAACATCACACATTATGTAAATTAATTTGTTTGTGTTTACAATTTCTGAGACGGCAATGCTTTACATTATCTCGAGGATGACTCGCAGTGTGTATGAACAATTCCTAGTACTTCTTTTAGAGTATCTTAATCTATTTCACTCCAGAAATTATTTGTTATTCCTTTTATCAGACGTCCACATCCGTGCATGCTGTGTCCTCCAAATACCTACATGGACGTTCGTAACAACTGTCCTCAATGTGATCCATGTCGCGCTTGCACTGAGAAAGAAATTCAGGTAAAGAAAGAGATTTCTTACTATGGAGTTTACTATTCCTACTATCCGACTGTAGACTATTCGTTCGGCTATATTTAGGTGATACATATTGGTCGTTTTGACAGTCTAGAATAATGTTGCCACCAACTTAAGTTTCAATGCATACCACCGGCGAAATGAACCATTTGTAAACAAGGGATGCTTTTGACTTGCTCTCACTGAGGCGGATGTCATTTTCTCCATGATCTAAATGCTCGATGAAAAAACAAATACATATTAATAATTGAACAAATTGGTCTCCTTGCGGATCGCCCGAAGCCCCGGCTCGAAAAGCGTTTCCCTCCTTGCAACAGTAACAACAAATGGTACTGACACATGCACAATCGGATTTGGGGATATTTATCGTCTTTCCTAAACCGTGCACTATGCGGCAAGGTACGATCAGACGAGGTGAATTGTTTTTCAGATCTCGTTTCATCTAGAGTCTCTTCGGTGCAACCAAACTGAAATTAATAGAATAGGATGAAAGCCGCATGACTGTCGGCAAATAAAATAACTTCAAGGAGGTCGCAATAGTTTCACGGAGGTCAGAGCTTGGATGTTTTACTTGATTTGTGTTTATTTTCTTCTTTACCTACGGAAATGTTTCACTGAAGTAAGTAATGTTTTTCAAAGGTTCCAAGGAAAACAAATAAGAATTCCATGATTTGTTTGTTTAGAAACAATAGAAAACACGTTCATTTTTAACTGCCAACATTTTTCTAGTGGAAAATTACTCATGGTTTTGCATCTGTGTCTTATTTGGGGCCAAATTGGGGGCTATATTGCAGGTAATCCATTTTCAGCTTAGATTTGTTTTTTTTACTGAAAAGTAGCCACATTGTGCTCATGTCTTTAACAAAAAAGGCAAAAATTAAAATGTACAGTTTCATTTATTTTCATTCATTCTGGTTTATTAAAAAACTGCCAATAGCAGCCCGTGGGCCGTGCTAAATTACAAAAAAGTTTTACATAATTTAAACATTTCGAATTAAAAGCTATATTAAGACCCCCAAAAAATTACTAAAACGAAAATATAACTATTGTCTTCAAAACAGAAATACATGGACAATCAAACTACTAGAATTGCACTGAAACTATAAAATGAAAAAGTACCAACCAACCAACCAACCAACCAACCAGTAAAAAAACGATCGTGTTAGAAATTCGACTATACAAAATGCAGATGGAATAATTAACGGAATAAACATTTTCTGCCATAAAACAAACACCAAAATGGCGATCCTTCCTCTCACAATGCAACAGCACAGGGAATCAATAAAGGCGTTGCCTGGAGCAAGGGGCGCAATTCCTTCCTCCCTGTGAATTCTTATGTACCCCCCCCCCCCGGATTCCCCAATGCCAACCGTCTTATTTTATTTATAAGAATATTGCAAACCTCAAACCACTCTCTAAATCTTAAGGGGGCATTGCAGCTTGGCATTATATATATTAGGCTTAGTCAGTCAGTCTCCTGACGACGAACAGAGCATACTGGTCGAAGCGTTGAGTCGCCGGTTCTTTTCAGAACCAACAATCACTCAAAAGAGAGATTGAATTCCACATGGTGTTACCGCAAACATCAATCGTATTGTCACCTTACCATACAAACCTTCAAAAGTTATTTTTTTCTTATGTAGATTTATCCATGCACACCGAGCAGTGATCGAGTCTGCGCGAACGCTCTACAGACTGTGACTTCCGCAAGTCAGACTCTCACTACTGAAGGTATTACAATTCCCCTTCTCCTGTATCATATTTTTTTTAAATGAAGTCGTCAAACCAATTGGTTGGGTAGTGGTTGACAATCATGAACTAAGACGTAGGAAGCAATGGTGATCACAGTGACGATAATGACAATGTTGATGACGATGATGGAAATAATTACGATACAAAAAAAACCATGAAGTTGATCAAGGGAAGAAGATAACACGTACTTCCTTTATCATATCTGACAGAAGTAACCACAAAAGAACAAACTACAATCGCTGATGATCTGCCTGCAGAAACAACCGGTCCAGGGTCAGAAAGTAAGTATATCCATAGAGCAAGATCGTGTATTGATGGTGATGAAGATAAGTGTAAAAATTATAATACCGTGGAAGATGATAATGATGATGGAAGAGCATGATGATTGCGGTGACGTCATGATGGTGAATCTAACCAAATAAACATCGTGTTATACGGTTGTAAAGTGAGCTGTCGCACACGAATGTATTATTGAGTACTTATTAACAATGCAATTATCCTCTTACCTGTTGTTAGAGACAACTGTGCCAGCTGAAGGCAAACGTCCACCAAATGAGGCAATCCCTACAACACCGGCCACTTCGCGAGAACAAATAAACGGTATACACATCTGTTTTTATTGTGGGGAAGTTGTAGTCTCTACATACTATAAACACCTTTTGTAAAGCAATGAAAAGTCTTTACGTTTGAAAACTGACATGAAACGGACATGAAACGAGAATTTGAAGAAACATATATCATTACGATTTCATTTCAGTGTATGTACTTACTGCAGTTTGTTGTCTGCTGGTAGTCGCAGTTGTTTGTGTTGGCTGTGCGTGTTACTGCTTCGGCCGAAGGTGAGCTTTCATAAAAAATAAATTGATGTAGATTGAGACCCATATTTAACAATCTAAAAGTGTCACTGTTCTTGAATTTTTGTTTAAATTTAATTAACTGTCACAGGCAAAGACCGCATATCAATCGGGGCAATGCCTTCATTCAAGGTGAGTAACAAATATTTTAAATTTCCTAAATTGGTTAGAAATTGAATATGTATGCAATTTCGACAAAATAAATCGAAGTTTGAAATTCAACAGAATTATTTGTAAATTTGATTAAACGTGATTCGTTTTCTTTATAAGAAATGCCTGTACTTAGTTACCTGCATAAAATAAGGACATTTCAATTTGAGATCTAAAAACAGTTGTGTAATTTATTTCTTTTAACGTATCTTCGCTGCAGGACGTCCGGTATTTCAAATAATGTACATTTTGAATGGAAACTTTAGTATCAAATTTCAGTCAAACATTTTGACTACTATAATAATCTGGATTCTTGAACTTTGCAAAAACTCGATATTGATCAAAGTACACAAGGCCTACCTAGTAATTGATACCTATTATATTGTTTCATTTGTCCACATTCCGCAGTGCAACGAGGACGAGAGACCCAAGTCTGACTAACGACAAGACGGACGAGCAGAATACCGCTCGCTTTAGGAAAACTGCCAAGTCTCTTTACGTGTGGGACATCATGACCAGTGGACCAAAACGATCCACTGATGTGTTTTATGAAAATGAAATTTAAAAAGGGGCTTTTACCCCCCCCCCCCCAAATAAGCAATTATCATTATCATCGTCATCATCGTCGTCTCCGACATCGCCACCACCATCATCTCTATCATCACCATCATCGCCATCACCATCACCATCATCATCATCATCATCATTATTATTATGTTTTAACGTTTTTTATCATATCATTCATACATTTTTACCTCGTTTCTCCATTTATTCTTATTCTTAAACGATGTGAGGCGGAGGGGCAAAATGATCCGATAAGTTTGCAATTGCCACGTATCTCCGATTCAAAAATAAACGTACGAAACAATCAACAGTTCCTTTACAAACAATACAATCCCCAACAAATGGAAAACAAATACAATTCTTCATCCTTCTGGCCAAGTAAGACACTGCAAATTCGAAACGTGCAATAAAATAATAAAACCAAACGTGTCTGACAGGTGCTACCCCACTACTTGCCAAATTCTTGTAAAACTCAAGGAGTATTTTCTTCTTTTCTTACAAGTCAAGATCGGAACCGTATGATATATCAGCTCGTTTTGTTCCGGCTGCTACAAAATGTGTTAGATAATAGTTTGAATGGTGAGCTGTTTATTGAAGGCTCTGATCTTTCGGTAATATGTACCGTGCAATTTTTTTATGTCTTTAATACATGTTGTACTGTGGCGTTTTATTTTCTGTCCTAGTTTTTATTTTTAATTTAAAATATTTCATAAATATTCAAATTTAGACGAAGTTCTTTGTTTATAATTGCGGTTGCCTCCAGTAAATTCGTCAGGCCCTACTAACTTTTACCAAACAATAATGTATACAAGTTTTACAATTTGTGAGCGGATCCTGCGAAATGAGTCTTAAGGACATTTTTGGACTTGTCTATTTTGTGCATGCATTAGAAAGAGTACACTCAATTCTTCGCTTTGATATATCAGTCGGTTTTACATTCTGATGAATATGGACATTACGTGAGTTAAAACTTTGACAGTTCCTATTACGTTTCCTTGTGTAAGTCGTGTTTAACAATCTGTAACTCAAAAGTAGTTCTGGCGACTTGTGACTCGTTCTATTGGGTTGGGTCAGATTTTACAAAATAGCTGCAATCCAATCTGACTATCCAAAATATTCAAACTCGGTTATACTTCATTGTTATGGTTATTAAATGGTCAACACACTTATCTTCACACTATTAGATAATTAATCCTTAAGATCCTATGGGCTATAAGGATTCCAAACAAGGTGTGTATTGGTAAATAAAACTAATTTATTGGATGACGGCACTTGAAATTGCAATTTTTTTTTCACTGGGGACATAATTATACAAGCAGCCTAGTTAATACAACATATTCCATTGTGACGTTTTCCATATAATTTTCAAACCGTCTTCAGACAGGTAAAATACATTTTCGGTCCTAATTATTAATCGGTAACACATTGCCGTAAAGTTTTCAAGAACAGCCTTTTCAGTTTTTTGTTATAATTTGACCTCCGACGAATGTATGGGCGTATATCACGGGGGTGGGGATATATCCGCCCCCCCCCCCCCCACACGCTTTTTGACTGGGTGATGGCCAATATGATCACTCCCCGGCTTTCCCGGACCATGAAAAAAGTCTTAATATTGTGTAAAACAAAGAAGGAAAACATAAATCATGTGATAAACCATTAGCATCGTCCGCTATGCGGCCATGTTTACAGCTTCATGTGTACATAATGATGTAGTTTTTTTGAAGAGCGCCCTCAATTTCCTAAACAAATCCTACCCTCAACTATCTCAACTATAGTTAATTGTTTCTTCATTATATTAATAATAATTGTTTCTTCATTATATTTAAAGTTGTTTGTTTCATGATGTATTATGCGCCATCAGGGCCGTCGCTACACCATTTTGAATGGGTGTGTCATCCAATAATTGCCCACGGACCTCGAGGAGTGTGAGCAGTCACGCCCCCGGGATTGTCCTTGGCGGGGATCACTAATTCAAAAAACAAAAGGCGGCCTTCCTTTTTCCATAATTTTCCTCTCTTTGCTGACAGCAACACGCATTTTCCGACAGCGACACGATTTTGCCGGCAAAAAGGACGAATGGGG
>JAULKO010103713.1:0-10083 GCA_032356045.1 Mediaster aequalis | reverse complement strand
TGTCGACGGACGTCACGCAAGTAAGTAGAACAACATTAAAGTTGACAAGATATTCCCTTTAAAGGGATGTTTGCGGAATTAGTGACCAGGAGAAACGTAGATCAATTCTGGTCAATCCAACTTTTTCTTTCGTAATTTCGATTGGTTTTTATCAAGGCGTTGCTTGGAATTGTATATGTCCGTATATTTCTTTATTTAAGAAAGGAAAAAAAGGTCCCCTTTCAGGACTTGACAAGGTAACGAAAGTACTTGAATTCCGTCACCTGAAACTAAACAGCCTGCGGAGAATATTAAGGTGATCCCAATCGTTCATCTCAACTGGGGACCAGACAAAATGTCCACCGCGTTGTGTCCAAAGTAATTATCAAAAGGGGACAGCATTTGATGTTGTCTAATGCTAAGTATTGACTAGAATTAATGTCTTCAATCGTGCATAAAACATTTCAAGTTACATTATTCATAGGAATAATATTCTTGGCTTCCGCATATCTTTCAGCTGAATTAATAGTGACGTAATTTGGACCAACAAAATAGCAACTTTCTGAATACGAACCTATTAGAACATTTATGAATTTCATTGCAACCCAAAATTCAAGTTGGGCTAATTGGAGAAACTGATTAGTGATCTGATGAAGAGAAATGTCATCACCCGGTGTTCAGGGGATTTTTATATTAGTTTATACAGACGACACTAAGACTCATTTTACCGGAAACCCAATGTTTATCGACATTATGTTGCCAAGTCAATAACTGCTGATGTGGACAAATACCCAATTTTGAGCAAAATTATTGTAAAGTTTGCACTTTCATATCCACATTCAAAAGGATGAAAATGTTTTCTCTTAGTTTTTCCATAGCAATGGTATGTTTGGTTGATCCGTTTTCCTTCAGGTTTTTCCCGTATTATATAAAAGCTGAACGTGTTTACTGACTAATAGATAACTAGGACAAATCCATATATATATAGGTCAAAGGTCAAAGATCAACTGCGCTGAAATTAAAATAAATATTTCAGAATTGTTTAACTGAAACACTAATGGATTTGATATTGTAAATGCGACTAAAATGCATTTTAAGCAGCAGTTTGGGACAAAACTTCGGAATAAGAGAAATGAAGGTTTGGTCAATTGAATTCGACCGCAATCCTATTTAGCATGGTGTTCTGGCCTGTGTAAAAAAAGACATTGCGACATGTGACTCGTTTCTCTTAATCGGCGATTTATCATCATCTTGTCTGATATGATGAATACGTGTACTTTTCATACCTTGCATTTTAAATATCTTAACGTGCAACATCAACTGTACAAATGTATAGGGATGTTTGTTTTATTTTTACAATTTTCTGTATGCGATTTCACATTGAAGGACCATGTGCAGTAGATTGACAGCCCTCCTCTCGAAATAAAGATTTACAAGCAAATAATTATTTTGCGAATGTCCATTAAACACCTCCACTCCCGTGCATATTTTGACTTCTAGTTCTGTGTTACCTTGATTTCGTTATCAAATCATCATGACCTAATAACTGGGGTGTGAAAACTCAGCGACGTGGCTCTTTAATGAAATTGTCTCGTGCCGTGACCCCACATCGACGGACAGCGGCGTCAGTCAGCCGGAAGCTGAGATCGGGCCCACATTCCCAGTTGGGTCAATAACCTTCAAGAGGATAGGGATCCTTTTCGCGGTATACCTCACACAATTGTAAGGATATTATATGAAATATTATGTAATGCAGCTGATTGTTTGGGCTTGTACCAATGGGGCTTACCTGATGCTGTGTAAGGGTTGGGTTGTGTTGAACTGAACTTAATCTTGTTTGGTTTTAGTTTGCAAAAAAATGCTTTGGTTTGGATACGTGAGTATAATTGGAGTAATTCATCTTTTTTGTATTATTTTTTATATCTGTAAAGAATTTATGAAACCAGGGATTCTTCAAAAGCGCATATGGCACTGTAGCTCGAAAGCCTGAAGATGCCTGTGGAGAGAAGACGATGAAGGAATGTATTGATTGATTGATTGATTGATTGATTGATTGATTGATTAATATGCGGCACAAGGGTTGGGGATTTAAACCTTCCTACCCCCACCTCCCGTAGATCCGCCTTTGGGTATAAACAAAAATCGAGTTCACATAACGGCCAATCCGGCTCGGACGCCTGGTCAGAAAATCGGAAGCCCACTTGCTCAACGAGGTCTAAAAATTGCACTCACCACCCTCAAGGGGTTTGATCTCATCAAGTAGCAGCCCAATTTAGTCTGTCTGGATCATTCTCATGCGTGACCGCTTCATTTGAGCTTGGTCCATAACCGCCAAACCTCGAGATTAAGACAATTTAGTGTATTGGTTTTTATTGCCGAGCGGTTCTTTGTCATTAATCCCATACTGCGCAATTAGTCTTTGCTGCCGGTTCGGTCTCTCTTAAATCACTTACTCGTTAATTTGTAATTTTCATTCCGGATCTACGTATTATTTCATTTTTTAACCAGCTTGCATCAGGTTTCTTGTTACAGCTCTCGTTGATTTTTTTTTTTTAATTTGTCGGCCCAGAGTTTTCTGTATAGAGAAATGTGCGGAAATACAAAGAGAATTTCACAGGAGGGCTTAGTTCCCAAAAGTTGATCCATGGTCCCTACAACCAACAGTATTTTACTACAACCGTTGCAAATTTCTTTATCATCAAATAAGCCACAATGTTGTGTACGTGTATACCTTTGAGGTGCTTTTCTGTGGAAAATACTATACACTAAACATAATGCAAAGCATATGTATTTTGAATTAGAATTCGAATTCCGTGTACTTTGTTTAGGAAAGGCTCGTATTGAAAAGCAATGAGATAATTTAAATTAAACATGATATTTTGATAATGACGTAGTTTATCGCTGACAAAAAAAAACAGAATCAAAAAAACACAAGGCGAGAGGCAATGTTGGAAGGAAAAAACCCGTAACTCGGATTCGCCGTTTGACCTCGGACCCGGCCTGACAGAGCTTGGTTGCAGGATGTTCTTGAGCTAAACGTGGAGCAGAGCCACGAAGTGTATTTAATGTAAGAATTGGGATTATCTTGAACTGAATTATGTGATTAATTGGTAACCAGTGACGTTTTGTATGGGATGGGTGTCATGCGATGTGATCTTTTAACACCTGTCAGAAGTCGTGCAGCGGTGTTCTGCACAATTTTATATCCATTGATATTTGCACGAAATATGTTTTTTTTTTACAGTATCCACTTCATGGAACCTTTAATATGTGAAATCATTTCACCGAACTTCCAGTTGGGTTAAATGCAGTACTTTCAAATATGAGTGTCCATAACATCAGATGATATAAATCTCTCTATAAAATCTCTCTATAAAATAAAACAAATCTACATGTTATTTTGTTTGTTTATTTTGTTTGTTTAAAAACCACATGAACGTACCTCGTTTTCGTGCATAAATGTGTGTGTTTGGAGTATTTGGGTTTTTATCGTTTAAAGGTGTATTGTCCAACAAATTGTATTGTTTTCTTTTTATAAATGCTCAAATTGTATTTCTTATTTTTACGAGAACAATATTCTTTTCTATTTTGGGAGTCTGCAACCCTCCTAAAGATTATTCTGGGTTGATTTTACCAAACGTCTGCCCTGCAGGAACTGAATTACTGTCGGGCCGCAAATGATTCGAAATGTTTAACGTAATAAATCGATAAAACTTAACGTGTGCGGATTTTTTCATTCGATCTCTCATTACTAGTGAATAACTCATTTATTGCTAGAAAAATATAAATTGGGAAAAAAGAATTTATTTTTCGGGGTGAAACTCGAAAGGAGCACGGATGAGTACATCTTTAAATCCACGCACCTTTGGAATTGTGGATATACGTTGATATTTCATTAATAAGGCATTTCATTTATTCATGTGGATTTTACTGGAATGTTAACTGAGTATTATCAGTGGCAATTTGATTCCCCAGGTGTTTCTGTGACTGGCTGGAGATTCAATCGGCTCTACCTGAAACGTAGTGAATGTTTGGTTATTTCCGAGACACTTATCCTTTGGTAAATCAGAATAAATCATCACCTGAGGTCGTTAGAAATACTCCACTTCAGCAAGTGCGTCAACTCTGCGTGAAATAATGTCAGGAGCACATGTTCGCCGGCGCAAATTGTTCGCGCTTTCCCCCCTGACGATGTCGCTGCACTGTCGGGGCATGATCGACCAATTATCCGCCAAACACTTGATTCTTGGAGTGTTTCGGATGACTCAGGAACCTTGGGCCGGGGCTCGTGTTTTTGCGCTTTTAATGCTATCCACAGTTTTAATTTGTCGCCAATTTTCGGATGAAAATGAGTGAATCGCTGAGGGCCGTCGAGTGATCTGCGGTGGTTGGAATTCGGACTGTGACCCGGGTTTGGGATTCCGAGTGAGGGATTGAGATTGGGAAGAATTCTCCATTATTGATACTCCTCTACAGGCGCGGTTATGGGGGCAGAGCTTGGGAAGTAGCAGTATAGCTTCCCTCCCCCACCTCAAAAAAAGAAAAGAAATAGATTGTACCTTCACTCCCCGAATAAAATAGGAAATTAAATTACTTGAGCATGTCAGAAAAATATCTATAATTTAAGAAACAAATCAAAAATCTTTAATCATTTTCCGTATAAACCTCACACGTAAATCTAAACCCCAAAATTGAAACATTCTGAAAAATAAATTCAAAATCTGAATCTCAGTAATAGGCCATATTCTGAGCGATGAGGGCGCTCCAACGACGCCATTATTGGGGGTACAAACCGCAGTGATTTCTCGTTGATTGAAGTAAATTTCCATATTTAGAAACCTTACAATTAAAAATTACAGATTGTCAAAATGTAACTTTTGAAATGAAGTAATATGTAAACTTGCTTCAGTAACGGTGAATTCCCTTCTAATTCTGCTTGTACCAACAAAATGGCGTCGTTAGCGTCGTGGTTACTTTTCAAATAAAAATTCAAAACTTCGATCTCTGTTTTTTCAATGACATCTAACTATAGCACATTATTTGTTTAAGAAGCCCTAAAGCGAAATTAAGAATCACTTTGCAGCATATGCATTAAATAATCAAAATGTTGAAGCCGTTGATGGGGAAATGATCCAAATCGAGTACACAACTGGACCGTAGAACATTGATCCAATTCCGAAGTGTAAGCTGAAATATATGATGTAAATAGCCGATTCTCTTGCAGAGTACTTCGTTATAACAGTGCACAGCTGATGAAAAGCGGATAAAATGTCGCATTTTGCACAAACAGAAAACGTAAGCACCGTCTTGGGGGTGGCCGATTTCCCGCGCAATTTCAGACGACACACTCGTCATGGTTGCAGTGTCGATGCACATCGGCCGCGTAATCGAACACTCCCATCAAACGATTTCTGGCCAGATTTTGACGTTAAGCGGTCGGTCGCGGCATTCCAGCCCGTACGTTCTCGGTGGACCTTGCCTTTAAAAAAAAAAACCAAGAACAAATGCCGGCGCTGTGGCTCAGATGGCCCGGCTAAAAATAACAAGACATCTCTTTTCCCCTGCCGAGTAGGCAGTTTTTAAATAGAAGTTATTGTTTTAGATTTCGGATTGACGTCAGCGCTCAGTGCAGCTGAGGCATAGGGCTGGATCTATCCCTCATTAATAATGACCAGGCCGCAAACACTGTAATTATAGTATACCGCGGGCAGAGTGTTTTTTTATTCAATAGATGCAGTATGAACTGATAATGGCCGGTCGCTTCTATTAACATTGATAACAAAGCAAATATGATAACAACACATAGCAGTGTGAATATTATACATGAAATTGTTATTATTCTTGTTAAAGTAGGCATCTAAAGTGCTCGTGGTTTTGAAGATGTAAGACCTGTGTCCTACATATGGATGCTTTCCTTTCCTTTTATCAGTTTGAATGACGTGTTTTGGAAAAAAATATTGTGGTCATGGTTCGCCAAGGAGAAATACTGACAACTAATTAATTGTAATTTGTCTTAAATTGTAATTTGATTTTTTTTTTTCGTTCGATATCCCATTTGAATTTCAAAACTTTGATCATCCTACAAAGATATTAGCCAGCGTATAATAAAATGATTTTTAAAGGCTACTTCGCCAGGACGCCTAGATCTGACACGTTCGCAAGTAACCACGAATGTTCATATTTGACTGTTTTTAAAGAGGAATGCATTGAAAAATGTCAAAATTTGAAAAATGAAATTTGTTAAGCTTTTTTGAGATTGTGTTTAATTGGTTTTATTCTCAAGGATAAAATGAAAAACAAAGCACGTATTTCCTACGTATGGCTATTTACGAAATATCGTAGTTACTTGCGAAAGTGGTATCTGTAATTACCAACACTATGTTGTTTTCCACTACATAGTATAGTGGGTTCGTGCAGCAGTACTAATGGAGGGTACGAGTACAACACCAATCGTGAGAACGAGGACCAAGCTAGGGAGAACATCACCCGCATCTTGGACCAACTGACCACGAACTACGACAAGAACCTGCGCCCTGGTATCAAAGGTATTCCGCGTTATATAGTGTGGTTTGTTGGTGTGTGTGAAATTGGTGACGGGAGTAAGTCGGTGTTGTGTTAGTGTTGTATTGGTGTCTGCTTGCGATAGTAGTCGTGTTAATATTGCAGACAGTGGTGATAGTGCGTACGTGACTGCTGATCTTTGTGTAAGTGTTGTGTGAGTGTCAACATTCTGTACACTGCAAAAATCGCGGTGTTAAATTAACACCATGTGGTATCTATATTGAACCATTTGTTCAATGTATATACCACAAAAACACCGCGTGGTATCTATATTGAACCATTCGTTCAATATAGACACCACATGGTGTTAACTTAACACCACAGTTTTTGCAGTGTAAGTATTATAGACTTGTCTCGTGTTATTCTTGTTGATGTTGATGTTAATGGTGGTATTGAACTTGGTGATTTTTGTTCTGGTATTGGTACCGGTATTGATGTTGGGGATCCGGACTGTTGATGTTTGTATCAATTTTGGTGGCGGAGGTTAGATAGTGCTGGTGTTTGATATGTTGTTGGTGTTGAATGACTGAGTGTTGCTGTTTATGTTGTTGGTGATGTTAGTTGTTGCAGTGGTATCTGTGTTAATGTCGGTGGTGGAATTCCTTCTACGACTGTACCAACAAAACGTGGTATAATTGTTAGTATCAGTTTTTGTGTTTTTGACTTTGATTCAAGGAATTCTTATAGTGATAATGTGTCAATTTGAAGGAATATTAGGTGTGTTTTGTCCACTCAGCATAATTTGACCAGCACACGCGTTCCTTCGATTATAGAAAACAAATGAGTTGATTGCTTGATATCCCAACAAATCTTAAAATATGTCTTAATTGATTTTTGTGTGGGGGGAACCAGCATACTGCAAGGAAGATGCAACTGCAATGTTACTGCACATGTATTTAGCGAGTTTGGCATTTTTGTGGGTCAATGGATGTTAATAAGTATCCAATGATCTCTTGAATGCACAGAATACTCCCATGGCAGGTGGTTACGGTTTGAGTGACTCGATGGAGAGAAAAAAACACCGCTCGAGATGAGAAAAGAGCCTCGTTTTAATCTAAATTTCTATTTAGTGAACGGGGGCCAATTTCATAAAGCTGCTTCAGCACACAAAAATGTGCTGAAGCTCAACAAACCTTGCTAAGTAAAATCAGGTTAACAGCCAAAACTCCATGCGATTGTCATGCTAAGCAAACAACAGCCAAATACCAGCCACAAGCAATATACATTACATGGAGTTTTGGCTGGTAAGCTGATTTTACTAAGCAAGGATTTTCGCTTAAGCAGCTCTATTAAATTGGCCCCTGGTTAACATTATTTTGTATGTGTCTGTCAGTGTTTGCTACGAGCGCATAAGGCAGCTTCAGACTAAATTTTAGTTAGTAGCAGTGCGTTGCGGTGCTCGCTGGATCTCTTTTGAAAGCTTAATTATTTTCCTGTTTGAGTTAGATGTGTCACACCAACAACATTTCAAATTTGTTTCACATTTTTTTTCAGTATTTTAAGTCATCCCAGTATGCCCTGCGTCGTGGTAAGACGCATCGAGTCAGACATCGTTAGATTATTCTTTTCATTTTTCCAGCATGTTCTTATTACGTTCCTTAACATCGCTTGCGTGTTTTCTTATTGTATCAAAGTTAAGTTTTAATTCATATTGTATAAGTATACTTCCTATAGGTTTTATCATATCTGAGATCAATCTATTCAATTGTTATATCATCAAACAAACCACATTTGTTAGTTAAGCCTTGACTCATTATGAATGAATACATCCTTTAGTTTTTTATGATGTCAAATATGCGCATGTTCCGTTGTTTCCATATCTTAGGAGTGCTGAATAGTAATAATGTCTCTCTCAAATTTATTCAAATTGCCCCTTTTCTAAGCCCATGCAAGCGGTTTGTGCATGTTGAGCAATATCGTTGCTTAGCCTTTGGTTAGTCATCCCTCCCTCCGCCACTGCGTCTTATCTGGCTGTAATATGTTTTAACCGGTGGACCTTCACCCAAGTCATTTTTTCATGAGGAAATAAGATATAATTGTCTTTAGAATACAAATAAGCATATAGCGTGCCGATCAAACTCCGATGACAACATTTTATTGCAATTCTGGTTTTACCCTATAAATTCAAGTTCAGGTTGAATTGGGTGCTTCAGTGCGGTAACAATCGACAGGCGGCACTCGTTATTGCTGTCCACGCGCAGTTTGTTGTTGACACTGCAAGTGGTATAAATATCAATAATTCATACACAATCTGAACACACCCGCAAACAATAGTCGACAGCACCTATACAATCGAATGTCGCTTTGGCGAGTGGTCGGACAGGGCATGGCCGCTTAAACAGCCGTGAAATGTGTATGTAAACGGGGGCAGTCACTATTCATAAACCAAATCGCAATTCCCGACCACAACTTGCACGCCCGGGCATGAGTATGACACCTGATTTAACCGCATACCGGACCTTTCTGTATGATTTAACGGTGGGTGATTTATTGTGCCGCACGAACCGGTTTTTGTGCGAATCGTGTAGGCCCGTGTTATAATAAATGGAGTTGATGTAATTTTCCCCCGTTCGCCTGTCAGTCCGTTGATCCCTTTAGCCCTGGGTATGGCACTGGGGCTATGAAACAGTACTGAATTCTCTTTCATAGCTCCAAGCCCAATTCCAGTCTTGGTGATCTCACCTGTGGCCATCTTGGTTTGGTTCCCTTAAAACCCTCCGAGTCTCGATTTTAAAAATATATTGACGCATGCGCAGATGTACTGCAGCGGAAGGCATTTGCTATTTACGCGTAAATAAGTGTGTTCCGGGGAACAATTCTTTCTTCTAACCCTCTGAATAGATTAATAGAGGTCCCCTGGACACGCAGAAAAAAAATTGAAGCATTCTGTGAAGCACTGACACCTGAGTCGCAGATGTAAGTGGTACGGCAAAAGGGCTATACATCAAAGGGATCAAGTTGTGTACACAATTGAATGGGGTTTGGCTACAGGCCCAGATTTCTCACGGGCGGGTCTGCTGGTGAGTGACCTCAGTATTAAAAGTGACTATACAGGCTTGTTTAGGTGGTTCAGACTGGAGTTCAACCGGAGTATGGGCGGAATTTACCCTAAGATTTTGTTTAATTAATAAGTTAATTAAAAAGTGCCTTCCATCGGTTGCTCGGTTGCAAGACAAAACAACAGTGCTGGATAAACAAAACAGAAAATCGTTACTAGTCTATCTGGTGAGAGGTCTAGATTTACAGCACAAGATACAATCATGTACTCCCATGGATTCGATTTTGCTTTGGCCCTGTAACAAGTATGTGACATTCTACGACCAACAGGAGGCGAGTTTGAAAAGCAACATTTCAACATGGCAGCCCCCAGTAAACTCCAGATCTGGCTGTGATTGGTCGAATTAGTTCGAACTCTGGCCATTACGTGCAGAATAGGTAACTCTACATTACGTGCAGAATAGGAAATGGTGACGTCATGGATTCAATGTACCTTGCGTCATCGCAAATGGTTCTTTGCATCTTGGCGTGTATGATTTGAGGAAC